>JAQPPZ010003659.1:0-104096 GCA_028583015.1 Wollemia nobilis | reverse complement strand
CACTAAATTCCCCTCACTTCATACCCCTCATTTCATACCCCTTTCTTCATATCCCTAACTAATTGAATACTTACAAAAAACACTTTTTTAATCAATTAAGTTTGCATACCCCTCACTTCATACCCCTTTTATTCATACCCCCTAACTTTATACCCCTAACTTCATATCCCTTTATTCATACCACTTTATTCATACCCCTTTCTTCATACCCCTCACTAAATACCCCTCACTACATACCCCTAAGTAATTGAATACTTACAAAAACTACTTATTTAATCAATTAATGTCTCATATCCCTTTCTTCATACCCCTCACTTCATACTCATTTCTTCATACCCCTAACTAATTTAATACTTATAAAAACCATGTCTTTAATCAATTCAGGTCTCATACCCATCACTTCATACCCTTAACTTCATTCACTTCATACCCCTTTATTCATACCCCTAAACTTGACACACTTAACTTCATATCCCTTTCTTCATACCCCTAACTTCATACCCCTCACTAAATACCCCAAAGTAATTGAATACTTACAAAAACTACTTATTTAATCAATAAATATCTCATATCCCTCTCTTTATACCCCTCACTTCATACCCATTTTTTCATACCCCTATCTAATTGAATACTTACAAAAATCACTTCTTTAATCAATTAAGGTCTCATACCCCTTACTTCATACCCTTAACTTCATTCACTTCATACCCCTTTCTTCATACCCCTAACTTCATACCCCTTACTTTATTCCCTTCACTTCATAACCCTAACTAATTAAATACTTACAAAAACCAATTCTTTAATTAATTTAATGTCTCATACCCCTAACTTCGCACCCTTAGCTAATTGAATACTTAAAAAACCACTTCTTTAACCAAACCCTAAAACCTAAATCCTACACCTAAAAATTAGGTGTATGAAATATTAATTTATTAAATAAGTGGTTTTCGTAAGTATTCAATTAGTTAGGGGTATGAAGTGAGGGTTATGAAGTTAGGGGTATGAATTTAGTGGTATGAGACATTAATTTATTAAAAATTTGTTTTTTGTAAGTATTCAATTAGTGAGGGGTATGAAGTGAGGGGTATGAAATGAAGGGTATGAATTTAGGGGTATGAAGAAAGGGGTATGAATTTGGGGTTATGAAGTTAGGGGTATGAAGAAAGGGGTATGAAGTTAGGGGTGTGAAGTGAGGGGTATGAAGAAATATTGATTTTTTTTGAAAAAAAAATATTGAATTATTTGGATTTTCAAAAGTTTTTGAAAAATTTTGATTTTCTAATGTTTTGATTTTTTTATTCTTCTTTATAAGGTTAAAAATTTAAAATTAAAAATGAAAATTTTAATATTCCTAAGAAAAAGAAAAAAAATTAAAGTTAAATTTAAAATTTTAAAGTTCCTAATTTTTTTTAACTAAAGTTTACATTTTAAAAAACTTAAAAAAAATTTAAAAAAAAAACACTTCTTTTATCAATTAATATCTCAAAACCTTAACTTCATACCCCTCACTTTATACCCTTAAATTCATACCCCTCTATTCATACCCCTCACTTCATACCCCTCTCTTCATACCAATAACTTTAATCAATTAAAGTCTCATACCCCTAACTTCATACCCCTTTCTTCATACCCCTAACTTCATAACCCTTTATTCATACCGCCTAACTTCATACCGCTAAATTTATACCTTTTTCTTCATCCCCCTAACTTTATACCCCATTATTCATACCTTTTTCTTCATACCCCTCACTTCATAACCCTAAGTGATTAAATACTTACAAAAACCACTTCTTTAATCAAATAATTTCTCATATCCCTTTCTTCATACCCCTCACTTCATACCCCTTTCTTTATACCCATAACAAATTCAATACTTACAAAAACCACATATTTAATCAACTAAGGTCTCATACCCCTCACTTCATACCCTTAACTACATTCACTTCATACCCCTTTCTTCATACCCCTCACTTCATACCCCTAACTTCATACCACTAACTAATTAAATACTTACAAAAACCACTTCTTTAATCAATTAATGTCTCATACCCCTAACTTCATACCCATAACTAATTTAATACTTACAAAAACCACTTCTTTAACTAAACCTTAAACCCTTAACCCTAAATGCTAAATGCTAAAGTTAGGTGTATGAGACATTAATTGATTATAGAAGTGGTTTTTGTAAGTATTCAATTAGTTGGTGGTATGAAGTGAGTGTTTGAAGTTAGGGGTATGAGACATTAATTGATTAAAGAATTGGTTTTTGTAAGTATTAAATTAATTATGGGTATGAAGTGAGGGGTATGAGAAATTAATTGATTAAATAATAGGTTTTTGTAAGTATTCAATTAGCGAGAGGTATGAAGTGAGGGCTATGAAGTTAGGAGTATGAAGAAAGGGGTATGAGACATTAATTGATGAAAGAATTGATGTTTGTAAGTTTTCAATTACTAAGGGGTATGAAGTGAGGGGTATGAAGTTAGGGGTATGAAGAAAGGGGTATGAATTTAGGGGTATGGGTATGAAGAAACATTGATTTTTTTTTGAAAAAAAACTTTGATTTTTTTCTGAAAAAAAAAACATTGATTTTTTTGGATTTTCAAAAGTTTTAAAAAATATGATTTTCAAATGTTTTGATTTTTTATTTTTTTCTAAGGCTAAAAAATTAAAATTTTATCATTCCTAAGAAAAAAGAAAAAAAAAATTAAAGTTAAAATTAAAATTTTAAATTGTCTAATTATTTTTAATTAAATATTACAATTAAATTTAAAAAAAAAAAAACACTTCTTTAATAAATTAATGTCTCATACCCGTAAATTCATACCCCTCACTTCATACCCCTAAATTCATACCCCTCACTTCATACCCCTAACTTCATACCCTTAATTTCATACCCCTCAATTCATACCCCTTTATTCATACACTTCACATCATACCCCTTTCTTCATACCCCTCTCTTCATACCCTAACGTTAATCAATTAAGGTCTCATGCCTCTAACTTTATACCCCTCACTTCACACCCATTTCTTCATAGTCCTCACTTCATATCCCTTTCTTCATACCCCTTTCTTCATATCCCTAACTCCATACCCCTAACTTCATACCCATTTCTTCATACCCCCTAAATTCATACCCTTAACATCATACGCCTTTCTTCATACCTCTTTCTTCATACCCATCACTAAATACCCCTCACTTCATACCCCTAAGTAATTGAATACTTAAAAAAACCACTTCTTTAATCAATTAATATCTCATATATCTTTCTTCATACCCCTCACTTCATACCCTTTTCTTCATACCCCTCACTTCATACCCCTTTCTTCATACTATTTTATTCATAACCCTCACTAAATGCCCCTTACTTCATACCCCTAATTAATTTAATACTTATAAAAACCATTTTTTTAATCAATTAATGTCTCATATCTCTTTCTTCATACCCCTCACTTCATACTCCTTTCTTCATACCCCTTATTTCATACCTCTTTCTTCATACACCTAACTAATTGAATCCTTACAAAAACCACTTCTTTAATCAATTAAGGTCTCATACCCCTTATTTCATGCCCCTAACTTCATTCACTTCATACCCCTTTCTTCATAACCCTAACTTCATACTCCTTACTTCATAACCCTCACTTCATACCCATAACTTAATACCCCTAACTTCATAACCCTAACTAATTAAATACATACAAAAACCACTTATTTAATCAATTAATGTCTCATATCCCTAACTTCATACCCCTAACTAATTGAATACTTATAAAACCATTTTTTTAATTAAACCCTAAACCTTGAAGTTAGGGGTATGAGATATTAATTGATTAAATAAGTGGTTTTTGTAAGTATTCAATTAGTTACAGGTATAAAGTTAGGGATAGGAGACATTAATTGATTAAAAATTTGGTTTGTGTAAGTATTTAATTAGTTATGGGTATGAAGTTAGGGGTATGAAGAAAGAGGTATGAAGTTAGGAGTATAAAGTTCCTAATTTGTTTTTTAATTAAAGTTTAAAATTAAAAAAAATGCTTCTTTAATCAATTAATGTCTCATACCCCTAACTTCATACCCCTCAATTCATAACCCTTCACTTCATACCCCTTTATTCATACCCCTCTCTTCATACCCCTAATTTTAATCAATTAAGGTCTCATATCCCTAACTTCATACCCCTCACTTCACACCCCTTTATTCATACCCCTCACTTTATACCCATTTCTTCATACATCTAACATCATACTCCTAACTTCATCCCCTTTATTTATACCTCCTAACTTCATACCCCTAAATTCATATCCCTGACTTCATATCCCTTTATCCATACACCTTTCTTCATACCCCTTTCTTCATACCCATCACTAAATACCCTTTACTTCATACCCATAATTAATTGAATACTTACAAAAACCAGTTCTTTAATCAATTAATGTCTCATATCCCTTTCTTCATACCTCTCATTTCATACCCATTTCTTCATACCCATTTCTTCATACCCCTAACTATTTTAATACTTACAAAAACCACTTTTTTAATCAATTAAGGTCTCATACCCCTCAATTCATACCCCTAAATTCATTCACTTCATACCTCTTTCTTCATACCCCTAACTTCATACCCTTAAATTCATAACCCTTTCTTCATACCCCTCAATTCATACCCCTCTCTTCATACCCCTAACTTTAATCAATTAAGGTCTCATATCCTTAACTTCATACCCATCACTTCACACCCCTTTCTTCATACCCCTTTTTTCATACCCCTATCTTCATACCCCTAACTTCATACCCCTAACTTCATATCCCTCACTTCATATCCATTTCTTCATAACCCCTAATTTCATACCCCTAACTTCATACCCTATTCTTCATATCCCTAACTTTATACCCCTCTATTCATACATTTTTCTTCATACCCCTCACTAAATACCCCTCACTTCATACCCCTAAGTAATTGAATACTTTAAAAAACCACTTCTTTAATCAATTAATATCTCATATCTCTTTCTTCATAACCCTCACTTCATACCCCTTTCTTTGTACCCCTCATTCCATACCCATTTATTCATAACCCTAACTAATTGAATATTTACAAAAACCACTTCTTTAATCAATTAAGGTCTCATACCCCTCACTTCACACCCCTAACTTAATTCAATTCATACCCCCTAAATTAATACCCCTAAATTCATACCCCTTTCTTCATACCCCTGTTGTGGCTGCTCCACAACGTATCCCAAAATTGGGGACCCACCTTTGAGTTTGGTATTTAAAGACTTCGGTATCCTTGGGGAGATGATCTCAGTATGTTCTAGCTATGACATTTGTTTTTAGTTTTTAACATGCCTTATTGAGTAGCATCTTTTGTCTTCTTTTGAGCAATAAAGTTGGGATATCAATACCCTTCTTTCAAGGATCTTGTTTGTGACATGCCTTCGTGTGTTTTTGTTTGGGTGTGCTTTGGTGGTTTGGTTTGTGATGGATGCTTTTCTTTTTAGTGTTGGTTTTAGTGTGATCTATTTGATCATTTGAAGTTATAAAAGTGTAAAGCTTGGAAATTTATTGATTCTATTGATAAAAACCAAATAATAAAAAGGAAGAAAAATAAAAATCAAAAAAATAAAAATAAACTTTTATATTTATATATATATAAGTTTAAAATAAAAAAAAATATATATATATATATATATATATAATAATAATAATTATATATATATATAATTTAAAAAGTAAAAAAAGAACTAAATATATATATATATATATAATAATTATTTATATATATATAATAAAGTATAAAAGTAAAATAAATATAATGAATAAGGACGTTTGTCCTTATTTATAGTAATATATAGGTTTTGGGATCTATTTGAAGTATTTAATATGAATGTTGTTTTTTGTGCGCAGGAAAATTGCAGTGTTGGAGTTGTGTTGAGGATAAGGTCTCTCACGTGGACCCCACAAATGAATGAAAGACCAACCAACGGATGAAAGGAAACATTTTGAGCTATCTATGTGGACCCGCTTGGATGATGGACCCACTTGGAAAATGAACGTGGTCAAACGGAGTGAAGGCACGATGCACGTTTTGAGATGGATTTGTGCAAAAAATGTTGGTTTGTAGAGGGTAAACAAAATTAGGATGACCACTTGGCAGAAAGGATAGGCGGTATCATGGCAAAATCATGTGGACATGCCCCATATTCGATGAGGTCCCCGAATAGAGATCGTGAGAGAATATGATTAGGTCAACAACCCTAGGATAAACGAGGTCATCAACAAACATGTTTGCATGATTTTCTTAGCTCCCCAATCCAAGGTGAGGAGGGCGAATAGTATGGTCCGATGAGCACCAATAACAGACTGTGAACATCAAGTGCTTTGTTATGGAAAACAATGATAACATCCTCCATGTGCTTAGGGTCTCCACAATTAGGAGAACAATGAAGTCACAAAAGGAGCATGATGAGCGAATGTTGGATGTGTTTTTAGTTTGACGAACATAGACTAAGTGACTAACTAGTGGCAGCGATGTAGCGGAGACCTACGTGACTACGCGATACACAAGAATATAAAATTAAACATTTCAGGTAGCCATTAAGATACACTATGACATTATGACCTGGCAGTACGTATAAAATAAAGGACACATTTGACAATAGGTATCTCCTCCAAGAGCAACATTGATGGAATTTGTTGACAATCTCATCAACGGAATTAGCGACAAATATGGAAAATGTTAACTTGATAGTAGCATCACTCATTGAGATAGCACAGTGGTATTCATAGAAGTCACAAATGGATGAAATTGTAGGATGTTGTTGTTGAAAATATTGTCACATTTCACCAAGGGGCAGAAAAATTAAAACTTTGTATGATATTTGTTTTGTTGAAAGTTTTCTTTTGTTTATAAGTTATAGCAATTTTGGTTTTCCCTATCGCCCCTAGTGGACAAAATGAAAAGAAAAGAGCTTCAGGCCCGAAGCGCTTCAAATCATCACTCTGGGAGAGAACTTTGCTGAGAAAGCAAAGGAAATGCTTTGCACCCGAAGCATTCCCAGCGGCTACTTTGGGTGAAGAGTTTTGCGAAGTGGCATCCAAGCAACTTCGTCGAAGAAGAAAAGATAGCCCGAATCAGCTAAGGCAAAGAAATTATTTCGGGCCCGAAGTATTTCTAAAATCCACTTCGGCCAGTTTTCACCCAAAGCAGTAGAGGTCGAGAAAGTGCTTCGACCAAAACTCCCCCGAGCCGCCATTTCAAAAGAAGATCAGCCTAAAGCATTTTTCCCGACCCATCAGCGAAGCAGCGAAGGATAGAGGGAGATCGGCTTCAACACTCCATGCCCCCGAAGTAGTTTTGCAAAGTAGAAATCAGCGATGCACTTCCTAGGAACGCTTCCCAAGTTGGACATTTTCCTGAGGCGATCAGAGAGCCTCATAAATGCATATTTTCTTGCCCGGTAAGCCCGTTGCTCATTTTTGGTAATTGGATGTGAAGTATCAGTCCGTGAAGAAGAACCCAGCAAGTAGGGCCGCCACTTGAGCAAAGCACCTACAATCCAAGGACACCCAAGTGGCTCATTTAATGCAACTTTCTCTGTCTGACTTGGTCACCATTACCAGTTTTGGTAGCCGATTTGAGAGATCATCCGCAGCAGCAACAAGGAGCCGATTTCTCAGGGCTCGAGGGTGTACTTCGCCATTTTTGTAATAATGATTCAGAGGGTCGGGTCCTCTATAAAAACATAGGCTTTGCAATGTAAAAGGGGGGGAACTTTCTCTAGAAAGCTATTGTAACTTGATGTCCTGCGTCTAATACTAAAGATTTTTGTACTCCATTTCTCTCTTTTATGCTGCCTTTTGTGCTTAATTCTTTTGTCTGTCTACACTTGTATACTAAGACTCTTAATCCTGAATTCAATGTGCGATTGGGGACTGTACCCTAAAATTTGCCCTGAAGGATACATAGGAGAGGAAAAATGTTGTATAAGCTTTCTTTTATGCTGTCTGGTGGGTCATGGTTTCTGTTATTCCCTTGTATTAATCGCTGTTACTCTGAACCTTGAATTCCAGCGAGAGAGAAAGGAGAACCCTGTGAACTCGTCCAGAGGATACATAGGAAAGCGAGTATTGTGTTTCTTTCATCTATTCTTGGTGTTCTTTGCTACTATTCGAGTTATTAGCGAGTGATTATGCTTCCTATTCTCTCCCACCTTAAATCATCATCTTCTAACCCTTACTCTTTTTATTTCTTTCTCTAACCCTTACCCCTTTTCATTTCTTTTCCTAACCCTTACTCTATTTATTTCTTTCCTGCACTCTTGTCTTAAACCCCAAAATTAGGTTAGTATAGGAGCTAGCCTTTCTTCGAAGATTGGCATGAGGGGCATCTCTTCCCCTCAAAATTTCAACATTGGTCATAGGTCTAGGGCGCGCAAACCCACTGAAAGTCCTTTCCTGTGCAGATTTGATGACCAACAATTTTTGGCACTCTCGATGGGACCCAAGGTCCCATGTTTGAGAAAATTTCTAGCCCGTCTTCACCGAAGCTAGTAGTTCTAACAAGTTCTCGGTGAGATCCAGTCAGTCTCATCTTTTGAGTAGTGGTGAGAATCGATGATCTCATTACTAAAATACTCTTAGCATTTGGTGACTCTGTTTTACTCAAGAATCTCTGAAGTCATGAAGACCAGTGCCTAAACCTGGTTTTCATAACTAGGACTTCCCGTGTCTTAAGAAGGTCCGAGTTTGGTGAATCTCTAGCCTATCTTCATCTCATAAAATCACTTGGTGACTCAGTTGAGCTGAAGATCCAGATTTCTTGGTTGTAGGCACCTTTCAAAATTGAAAGAAGATATCTCGGAGGAATCAAGGTTCGATGAGCAGCCTTGACCTTATAAGCGGAGAAAGAATGCCCACCTGACGACTCCAACTTAGCAGTGACAACCACGATTTCCATAGGCTGCTGTCGTAATGGCTGGAAGAAGCTTTCCTAGCTGGAACGATCCAAGCCCCCTAAATATCCAAAGCTACCATGAGATTCCCAAAAGTGCCTTGAAATCATTGATGAAATACAGTGGCACCACGGGAATTGCCTGAGAGCACCTTGAAAATGTGGCTAATTTAGCGACCCTCCATGACATTATCCATGAAGATGCCATGATAAAACTTTTTGTTCTATCTCTGGAAAGAAGGGTGTTGCGATGGTACAGATTGCTCAGGCCCAAAAGCATCTACTCATGGGATGACTTAGCGGGGGCATTGATCGAAACGTTCGATGGCTCTCAAGACCCCTTCCATCTCTTCGCATACTTCTCCACCATCAAGAGAGCACCTTCAGAGGGTATCACAGACTTCAATGTCTGATTCTGTAGAAGTTGGAAGAGAATTTCATTGGAGATCCAATCGACGCTCGCCCAAGCCCATCTCTTCTATGTTTGGGCCTTCCACCTGGACATAAGCATCATTCTACTACAATCAGGGGAACAAAGGTTCCCTCAAATATTTGAGGAGGCAATGCGAGCGGAACAAATTTTTCTCCTATCAAGAAAGTGGCAGTGGAAAGAAACAATGTTGCTTCCTTTGATAATTACTGCTCCTATTCAGCCAATGCAGTACTCATCATGGGGCATTCCTCACACTGAGCCAAGGCCTAAGATGCAATCATTTGGAGCTCAGGAGGTAGACCTCATACTAGCTCAATAATGGAAGTATGCAAGCATGGCCCACCCAATGAACTACATGGCTGCTCACGATCTCCATCGAGAGGTGAACCGAGGAGAGAAGCAGACTCGAGTGGTAGAACCCGAGAACAAAGAGGGCACAATTTTGCACCCTTTTTGTATCCCAAGAGATGGCATGCAAGTGTTCGGCCAAAGCTCATCAAGCCTATCTGATTTAGAAGATGAGCCTGAAGAGATCCTAGAGGACTACTCTTCGTCGGAGGAACCTTGTTATCATATCAGTGGGATGGAAGAACCTGTACCCAAAATTCAATTTGAAGAATCTATGGAATTCTGGCATTGGGTCTGGTACTAGTTTCGATTATCCCTAAGACCGATGCCCCAAGAAGGCTTTCAAGTTGTGAACTTCTTCACCAACAATATGGGCACTAGCAAAAATGAAAATTGGCTATGTTACTTCCTGTTCGCAGCATGGACAACTTCAAGTAGAAATGATCCGAACTCTGAATGTCAGCTAAAGTTCAACCTGATCTGGTCAAGTCACTGCAGGTTTACCGGATAATCACCTGAAGTGAATCCATGGTGGCGGCATCCCAATTATGTCGCAAGCTTGTGTAGATACTGTAAATAGTTTGACTGGTAAATAAGGTGTTGCTCAAAAGCTTAGGTCGAGTTGTACTTCAGCAACTCCAAAAAAAAAAAAAAAGAAGCTCGGGAACTAGGTGAACGAAGTAGCTGATAGAAAACAGCTCGTAGCAAATTTTGTTGGCCGAGCATGACTCAAACCAGGGTCCAAGAGATACTTAGTCAAAGGGATTCCAAGAAAAATATTTTCTGAAGGAGGACCAACGAGCCACCTTCGGAAAAGAGAACTACTTTGGGTTCCAAGACATAGCAGAAGCAATGGCGATAGGAGGAGAAGAAGCATTAGCGGAAGAAGAGGAGAGAGAAGAGGAAGAGGAAGGACAAGCTGTGGAAGCACCCCTAGAAAAGGAACAAAGAGAAGGGTCTGGAGGTAACTCTGGCCCAATGGATAAAAGTTGAGTGTTCTACCACCGAGACGAGCTTGTTGCCCTGTGAGCCGCAAAGAATGTTGACAATATTGTCACATTTCACCAAGGGGCAGAAAAATTAAAACTTTGTATGATATTTGTTTTGTTGAAAGTTTTCTTTTGTTTACAAGTTATAGCAATTTTGGTTTTCCCTATCGCCCCCTGGTGGAAAAAATGAAAATAAAAGATCTTCGAGCCCAAAGCGCTTCAAATCATCACTTCGGGTGAGAACTTTGTCGAGAAAGCGAAGGAAACGCTTCGCACCCGAAGCATTCCCAATGGCTACTTCAGGTGAAGAGTTTTGCGAAGCGGCATCCAAGCAACTTCATCGAAGAAGAAAAGATAGCCCGAATCAGCTAAGGCAAAGAAATTACTTTGGGCCCGAAGTATTTCTAAAATCCACTTCGGCCGCTTTTCACTCGAGAGGTCGAGAAAGTGCTTCGGCCAAAACTCCCCCGAGCCATCGTTTCAAAAGAAGATCAGCCCGAACCATTTTTCTTGACCCATCAGAGAAGCAGTTTTGCCAGTGAAGCAGCGAAGGATAGAGGGAGATCGGCTTTGGCACTCCATGCCCTCAAAGTAGTTTTGCGAAGCAAAAATCAGTGATGCGCTTCCTAGGAACACTTCCCAAGTTGGACATTTTCCCGAGGTGATCAGAGAGCCTCATAAATGCATATTTTATTGCATGTTAAGACCGTTGCTCATTTTTGGCAATTGGATGCGAAGTATCAGTCCATGAAGAAGAACCCGGCAAGCAAGGCCGCCACTCGAGCACCGCACCTACAATCCAAGGACACCCAAGTGGTTCATTTAATGTGACTTTCTCTGGCTGACTCGGTCACCATTACCAGTTTTGGTAGCCGATTTGAGAGATCATTCACAGCAGCAGTGAGGAGCCAATTTCTTAGGGCTCAAGGGTGTACTCCGTTGTTTTTGTAATAATGATTCAGAGGGCCGGGTCCTCTATAAAAACCCAGGCTTTGCAATGTAAAATGGGGGGGGAATTTCTGCTAGAAAGTTGTTGTAATTTGATGTCCTGCATCTAATACTAAAGATTTTTGTACTCCATTTCTCTCTTTTATCTCCCCTTCTATGCTTAATTCTTTTTTCTGTCTGCACTCGTATACTGAGACTCTAAATCCTAAATCCGATGTGCTATTGGGGACTGTACCCTAAAATTTGCCCTGAAGGATACATAGGAGAGGAAAAATGTTGTATAAGCTTTCTTTTATGCTGTCTGGTGGGTTATGGTTTCTATTATTCCCTTGTCTTAATCGCTGTTACTCTGAACCCTGAATTCCAGCAAGAGAGAAAGGAGAACCCTGTGAACTCGTCCAGAGGATACATAGCAAAGCGAGTATCGCGTTTCTTTCATCTATTCTTGGTGTTCTTTGTTGCTATTTGAGTTATTAGTGAGTGATCGTGCTTCCTGTTCTCTCCCACCTTAAATAATCATCTTCTAACCCTTACTCTTTTTATTTCTTTCTCTAACCCTTACCCCTTTTTATTTCTTTTACTAACCCTTACTCTGTTTATTTCTTTCCTGCACTCTTGTCTTAAACCCCAAAAGTAGGTTAGTATAGGAGCCGGCCTTTCTCCAGATATTGGCACGAGGGGCATATCTTCCCCTCGGCCTTTCAATATTGGTCACAGGTCCAGGGCATGCAAACCCACCGAAAGTCCTTTCCTATGCAGATTTGATGACCAACAGTTGTTATCAAATAAACGATGATGGATGATTTAAAAAATTGATGACTAGACTTACAAACACAATAAAATGGGGACACACGTGTTTTGCTATCAAAAATGTCTCAAAGTGGAAGATTATCGAGGGCTTTGATGCAATCAATCGTAGCGGGTCATGGAAGGCTAATTTGTGTTCAACGGTAAAGATATGGATGGAGTAAATCTCCCAAGTCATCAATGATGTAAGGTCATAGAAATGACAAGGCATTCGGGCCTACCCCATGATTGTAGGAAGCAGTAACAAAGGACTATCAAAAATGGTAGATTTCACACTATAGATACATAAATCAATATGGGGTCACCATCAATGATGAGTGGATGAGCACAGTAGGGAGGTCGATATGATGGAAACGCGATCGAAGAGGAGCATTCTAGATGCAGTGGAGAGTAGGTAAACTATGCTATAAATAGACATGAGGTTTAGGAGTAGATGAAAAAAATTATACGAAAATATAGCAAGATCCTACCTACGAATGGGAGGTGGTCGAGTTTTTGAATGAAGGTGCATTTACCCCATGCAACATCAATTTGGCAGTTGGAAGATAATGACATGGTACAGTAGGGTAAAGGTTATCAGTAAACATTCTATGGAAGATTCAAATGTTGGCAAAGCAATAAAAAATGCATATCATATCAGGTAAATAGATCCATACTAAATATGAGGGATACTCTAACTCTTTGTCTTAAAACCCTAAAGCATCGAGTTGCATGTGTATTAAGACATTTTGGGAGGTCATAAGTTTCTTTTCACAAGATTGCAAAGAGGGAAGATGCAGAATAGGGAATATGTTCCTCAATGAAAGCCCTGTGGGTAAAATGGGATTACCGTCATGTTATGAGTACGAAGTCTTAATGATGGAGCAAATACGTGCGTCTGTCATCCAGGAAAGAGGAAGCCAAATAAGTGGCTACTTTGAATCAAGCAAGGTACTGAGGCATCCACCGCAAGTGTCTGTGAGGTGGAGGATGTGGCAGTTCGAGGAACGTCAGTAGCAGAGCTTCATGGTAGGTGAAAACAAGACTATCTCTCGATGAGGTAATGTTGAGAGCCTTCATTCAAATTTATGGTCATAAGGGCCTCACATTTTATTAAAAGAGCTATGGGAGCCATAAGGGAATGAAATTTTTTTGTTTTTAAAACCCGTTTATTCTATGTGTTATAGTATAAAGAATAGGGAAGTCATAAGGATTTTTTGATAAAAGGGGAATGAAATAAAAAATAAAACAAAATAATAATAAAAAAGTATTTTTCTATTTTCTTTTTGTCTTATGTTGTAGGTTATGAAATATGAATGCCAACTATTATTTTAAGGTGCATAAGGCCAAGGGAGCTATAAGGTGTAAAGTTAAGAATTGTGGCTTAGATGAATTTTATTTTATTTTTTAATATTATGATTGTTAAGGGAGTTATGAGGAAAATGGTTTTAATTTTAAATATCATACTATTAAAAAAAAAAGGAAATAGGAGTTAATACGAATATTAAGAGTCAAGTTTTGCTTTTCTTGTTCCTATTTAAGACCTAAGATATTTTTGAAGCAAAGGCTAGAAATTTTTGTAAACAAGATTATTTTGAAGAATCAAATGCTTCCATTTTGGCAAGAACAAATCTTGTGAGAAAAACCAAAAGGAGATTGCATCTAAGACTACTGAATTTATGGTTTATATTTATTGCATTTCATTTCAATTTGTATCTATGTGTTTATGTCATTAAAGGGTTACACTAGGTGAATGTTGAATAAAATGCAAATGTGCTTTGTCCTTGGAGTCTCGCACTTGGTCTAACTGGATTGTGTTTTTTATAGGTCCTTTAGATCAAGTTGTCTCTAGATTCATCTCATAACTTGGGGTTTTGCAGGGAGGGGATTGTGACACCAAATATGATGTCATTTTTGTTTTTTCTAGTAGTTTTGTAAATATTTCTATTGTTTTATTTTCTATAATTAGTTTAATGTGTTTTCACTTTAGCTTGTTATTTTTCTGATTTTGGTCAAAGTTAGAATTTTTGTTTTAGTTGTTCTCTTTTATTCTGGTCATTTTCAAAATTTCTACACATAACTTATTTTTCATTTTGGTCATTTCTAAAAAATTTACATTTATTTTCTTTCCATTCTGGTCATTTCCAAAATTTCTGCATCTAATTTCAGTCTTTTATTCTGGTCCATTTTCCAGAATTTCTTTTTTAGCATTTTTGTTCATTTACTTCCATTCTGGTTCCCATCCAAAATTTATGCACCTCCAAATTGCACTAAGTTAATTTTCAGATAAAAACAATATTAGGAGGGGGTTACTAATGCCAAATTGACATTAATGGCAGATAAAGCAAATGAACACTAACATGCTAACTCGCTAACCATTACTAACACCAAATTCTAACTTAGTTGTAGTAGAATGCTCATAATGAAGATAAAATGAATCTACTAACTATAAAATGAACCTCACATTAAAGGTACAAAATCTAAAATGAAGTGGACTATTCCACACACTCTTGCATTTTTACACCTTTAATTTGAAGATAAAAGGAGCTTACTAACTAGGATTCAGGGAAATCAGATTAACATCAAGAGCACTAAAAGGAATCACTTTCACACTTGCTAAATTCACATGCACTTTGAGGATTAAAGGATCATGATCGCTAAGCATTATATGAATTGGATCATCAAGGCCCCTTGTTAACTGCCACTTGCATATTTTGAGTTTATTCTGGTATATCTATATTATGTTTTAATCATTATCGATTACATGTATGTATGGAATGTTTGCTTACCATAACCTTGGAGAAATGTGTGTTTTCATCTAATTTCTTTGCAAGAGGGATTTTTCAGTTTAATACTCTGATTGTGGTGATTATTTTGTAATAGGCCAAAATATTCACTCAACAACCCCTAAATTCATACTATTTTATTCATAACCCTTTTTTCATATCCTTTTATTTATACCTTTCACTAAATACCCCTCACTTCATACCCCTAAGTAATTGAATACTTATAAATACCACTTCTTTAATTAATTAACGTTTCATATCCCTTTCTTCATACCCCTCACTTCATACCCCTTTCTTCACACCCCTCAATTCATACCCCTAAATAATTGAACACTTACAAAAACCACTTATTTAATAAATTAAGGTCTCATACCCCTCACTTCATACCCCTAAATTCATTTAATTCATACCCCTTTCTTCATACCCCTAACTTCATACCCCTTACTTCATACCCCTCACTTCATACCCCTAACTTCATACCCATAACTAATTAAATACTTACAAAAACCACTTATTTAATCAATTAATGTCTCATACCCCTAACTTCATACCCCTAACTAATTAAATACTTATAAAAACCACTTCTTTAACTAAACCCTAAACCCTAAATTTTAAACCTTGAAGTTAGGGGTATGAGACATTAATTTATTAAAGAAGTGGTTTTTGTATGTATTCAATTTGTTAGGGGTATGAAGTAAGGCATATGAAGTAAGGGGTATAAATTTAGGGGTGTGAGACATTAATTTATTAAAGAATTGGTTTTTGTAAGTATTCAATTAGTGAGGGGTATGAAGTGATAGGTATCAAGTGAGCGGTATGAAGTTAGGGGTATGAAGAAAAGGATATGAAGTTAGAGGTATGAAGAAAGGGTATGAATTTAGGGGTGTGAAGTGAGGGGTGTGAAGAAACATTGATTTTTTTTTTAAATAACACTGATTTTGTTTTCTTAAGTTTTTGAAAAAAACTAATTTTCTAACATTTTTATTTTTTGTTTTTTTCTAAGGTCAAAAAATTTAAATTAAAATTAAATTTTTAAAGTTCCTCATTTTTTTAATTAAAGTTTACAATTAAAAAATTTAAAATTTATAAGAAAAACCACTTCTTTAATTGATTAAGGTCTCATAACCCTAACTTCATACCCCTCACTTCATATCCCTCACATCATACCCCTAACTTCATACCCCTCAATTCATACCCATTTCTTCATACCCCTAACTTCATACCCCTTTATTCATATCCCTCTCTTCATAACCCTAAATTTAATCAATTAAGGTCTCATACCACTAACTTCATACCCATCACTTCACATCCCTTTATTCATACCCCTCACTTCATACCCCTTTATTCATACCCTTTCTTCATACCTTTAACTCCATAACCCTAAATTCATACCCCTTTCTTCATACCCCCTAAATTCATACACCTAACTTCATACCCCTTTCTTAATACCCCTAAATTCATACTCCTAAATTCATACCCTTTTATTCATACCCCTTTCTTCATATCCCTCACTAAATACCCCTCACTTCATACCCATAAGTAATTTAATACTTATAAAAAACTACTTCAATAATCAATTAATGTCTCATATCCATTACTTCATACCCCTCACTTCATACCCCTTTCTTCATACCCCTAACTAAATAAATACATACAAAAACCACTTCTTTAATCAATTAAGGTCACATACCCCTCAATTCATACCCCTAACTTCATATCCCTTTTCTTCATACCCCCTAACTTCATACCCCTAAATTCATACTCCTTTATTCATATCACTAAATTCATACCCCTAACTTCATACCCCTCTCTTCATACCTCTTTCTTCATACCGCTCACTAAATACCCTTCACTGCATACCCCTAAGTAATTGAATACTTACGAAAACCATTTCTTTGATCAATTAACATCTCATATCTCTTTCTTCATACCCCTCACTTCATACCCCTTTCTTCATACCCTCACTTCATACCCCTTTCTTCATACCCATAACTAATTGAATACTTAGAAAATCCACTTGATACCCCTAACTAACTAGTGAGGGGTATGAAGAAATATTGATTTTTTTTTTTGAAAAAAACTTTGATTTTTTTGGATTTTCCAAAGTTTTCTAAAAAATATGATTTTCTAACATTTTTATTTTTTATTTATTTTTCTAAGGTTAAAAAATTAAAATTTTAAAGTTCCTAATAAAAAGGAAAAAAATTAAAGTTAAAATTAAAATTTTAAAGTTCCTAATTTTTTTTAATTAAATATTACAATTAAAACAAAAATACTTCTTGAATAAATTAAGGTCTCATACCCCTCACTTCATACACCTCTTCATACCCCTAAATTCATACCCTTAACTTCATACCCCTCAATTCATACCCCTTTCTTCATACCCCTCACTTCATACCCCTTTCTTCATACCCCTCTATTCATACCCCTAACTTTAATCAATTAAGGTCTCATACCCCTAACTTCATACCCCTCACTTCACACCCTTTCTTCATAGCCCTCACTTCACACCCCTTTCTTCATACCCCTAAATTCATACCCCCTAACTTTATACCCCTTTCTTCATACCCCTAACTTCATATCCCTTTATTCATACCCATTTTTTCATACCTCTTTCTTCATACCCCTCACTAAATAACTCTCATTTTATACCTCTAAGTAATTGAATACTTACAAATACCACTTCTTTAATCAATTAATGTCTCATATCCCTTTCTTCATACCCTTCACTTCATACCCATTTCTTCATACCCCTCACTTCATACCCCTTTATTCATACCCTCACTTCATACCCCTTTCTTCATACTCCTAACTAATTGAATACTTATAAAAACCACTTTTTTAATCAATTAAGGTCTCATTCCCCTCACTTCATACCCCTTTATTTATACTCCCTATATTAATTCACTTCATACCCCTTTCTTCATACCCCCTAACTTCATACCCCTTTCTTCATACCTCTAAATTCATACTCCTAACTTCATACCCCTCACTAAATACCTCTCACTTCATACCCCTAAGTCATTGAATACATACATAAAACACTTTTTTAATTAAGTAATGTCTCATATTCCTTTCTTCATACCCCTCACTTCATATCCTTTTATTCATACTCAAAACTAATTAAATTGATTACAAAAACCACTTCTTTAATAAATTAAGGTCTCATACCCCTCACTTCATACATCTAACTTCATTCACTTTATACCCATTTATTCATACCCCTCAACTTTATAACCCTTTCTTCATACCCCTAAATTCATACCCCTAAATTTATATCCCTTTCTTCATACCCCTTTCTTCATACGAGAGAAGAATAAAGTAGGTTTGTAGTTTAGCTTAACTAGATAGTAGGTTTTATTGGTGGAACAAATTTGGTTGGTGGTTTTAGGTCACCTCTAATCCTAGTTTACATGAAATGAACTAATTACTTGTAAGAATTAGAAGTTGACTCTAAATTGCAAAAGTTGAAACCTAATTACAATTGCATGAATTTAAATTGTAGGAAAGTAAATATTGCATAATTGAAATATGGTCTACTTTTACAGAATGGAAAGAAAAGAATTGATATTTCTCAAATGAAAATACTCATGCTGAACACCTATCAGTATCCTTTGGTAGAAGGTTGTCAGGCTTCTGCTATAGCAGTTGACAACAAAGTAAAAATGCTAGAAACTTGAAAGAACTACTTAAAGCAAGAAAAACATGGTATAATAGAATTACTATATTTATACTAATTGCTCAATCACAAAAACATGAAAAAAAAAGTAAATATAATTCTAGCTACCTCATCAGTTGATACACACTTAAAACATGAAAGCATCACACAAATTCAAACAAAGTTTAGTATGCAATAAAGAATAGAAATGGACAAGTGCCCTGCTAAAGACTGTTGCAACAAAGTTTAGAAGAAAATATGTCACCAGTTAGTCCTTCTCCTAGGCTTGGAAGTATCCTTGATTCCTATTATAGAAGAAGGTAGATAAGCTCTATTAACTATTTAATACTAACACACTTATAAAAAACATATGATTGAAGAAAATGCACTTTTATTATCTGATGCAAAACATTACAATTCTGTAGGGAATCCTACTTCACTCTATTCACGTATCAGCTACTGTTTGCTACAAATGACTTCCAATTATCTACCAGCTCTACCAATGAGGGATATTTATTATTTTTAATGTCCTATTTCATATCCTATGTTTTCAAATTAGCCTATTTGATATTTTGTGATGATTTGCCAAATAATATTCAAACTAACCTAGTCTAATTTAGGATAGTGTAAGCTACAACAATATTTATTGGTTCATGATGCATCTCCTAGTGATGGGGGTGAGTTGGAAGTGATGAGAAATAGTATTAAAAACCTATACCTACCTTGCAATATTGATTTCCTATCATTTTGGGTGCTTGATTTTCTTTTTGTCCAAAACTAACATCTTCTCCTTTTCTTCTGAAGCATCTTCAGAATATCTGGTTGTGTATCTGCTTTATGCCCAAATGCACTTAGAACGACAAATAAAGTAGGTGTAACTGGGCAGTATTTTTACCCTATCTCTTAGGATATGTTCTCAATTAATTACACACACCTTGGTTGATTAATTCCAGGCCCTGCCATTCATTAGCAGGTGGCTAGAATTTACATGGCAAAATCCTATGTTTTCTAAATTTTGTTGCACAGTTGCAAACTATTGGTGCTCTTTACAAATTCAAACCAATTAGAATTTGGTAAAAACATTTAAATATTTAACATGAAGGCGTATATCAAATTTCTATTTAAATTATGATTTTCATTCATTAAGAAATCATGCTAAAAGATTGCAAAAATATACAAAAAACTGTAAAATAAGGTAATATGTTTCTAAACATTTTAACCATGCAAACACTTAATATATAATGTATTTAAATCGACTATATTAGCATAAATAACATAACATAAATTTTGTAAATAAGTTTATAATGACCCAAAACATGTCAAGATTGAGACAATTCCCAACTTCATCATTCTCCCTCCAACATATTCTAATGCATCCCCTCATGCATTTTATAGGGCTACACAAGTACACAAGTCCATTTATTGATTCTAGCTCTCCCAAAATAGCATGTTCTCTGTATAGTATCCTCTACTCTTCTACAATTGCCTAAGCCAATCTTGAAACCGGTCATCTGGTTGAATATTACTATCAAGGTAATAAGTAACATGGGTGATGATAGTAGGTAGCCTATACCTTAGACCTATCCACTAATATTTTAGCATGAGGATGGTATGTATCACACCTTTTGCTCTTCTTCTTAACCATAATAGGTTTATTGATAAAATAGATTTCCTTTTTCTACAGTATTTTTGGTAATTCTACCCACCTAGCATTATAGGATGATAAAGCACCTGTAAAATTTTCTACACAGAACATCTGAAAACCAGTCATGCAATTCCTAATGTTATTGAGGTAAACAAGCCTAAATTTTGGTTTGCTTATCATAGTAAAGTGTTGACTGGTGGGGATCTTATGATTTGGTTGGATATGTCTTATCAATAGTTTGGTTTTCAATTCAGTCTCCCTATTCTGTTTCTCTTCTTGGTCCCAATATATTTGATTTTGCAATGTTGACACAAAAGACCTTAATTGAACATTTCCTATGAAAATATGAGGTAGGAACTCCACATCCTTTGGCATGAAATACTTATGCAAGAATTTATACATTAATTTTTTTTACTCCTCTAGACTGTGTAGATAGGCATCCAAAAATTCTTTAGCATTGTCCAAGTTATAGAAAATTTTAGAATAAATTTTCATTATTTTCTAGCAAAATTATTTCTCCTTCAAAATCAAACTATAAATCTAGTTGGACTCATGCATTGGACTAAGCATTTTGTAATCTAGAAGAGATATTGTGTTTTTTCTTGTAACTTATTTATCTCTGTATTCTTGGTTTCAACTTGTTGTTCTAATGGCTTGAGTGCTACAACTTGGGCTTCTAATTTTTTATATTTTAATACCCAATACACAATATCCTTGTTATGCTTAGCCAAGGGAACTATTTTTTGGGGCCTAACTACCAACTGAGTCTTTGGTAATAGATTAAATTGTACCCCTAATACTATTTTTCATTTTGATGCAAATTTAATGGATAAATATATTCAAGGAGTTGGTATAAAATTGAACTTACTGGTAATGCAGCTTCCTGAACATCTATGGCCTCCTCCATAGGTGATTTTTATTCCTAATCCAGTTGTGGGCTATCAAATGTGTACAAAAACCACTTCTTTAACTAAACCCTAAATCCTAAATCTTGAAGTTAGGGATATGAGACATTAATTGACTAAAGAAGTGGTTTTCATAAGTATTCAATTAGTTAGGGTATGAAATGAGAGGTATGAAGTTAGGGGAATGAGCCATTAATTGGTTAAAGAATTGGTTTTTTTAAGTATTCAATTAGTGATGGGTATGGAGGGGTATGAAGTTAGGGGTATGAAGAAAGGGGTATGAAGTTAGGGGTATGAAGAAGGGGTATGAAGTTAGGGGTGTGAGGGTATGAAATTAGGAGTACGAAAAAAGGGGTATGAAGTTAGGTATGTGAGGTGAGGGGTATGAAGAAATATTGATTTTTTTTTTTTTAGGTAAGTTGAAAGATAATATTGAAAGGGTTGTAACTAGGTCCCTACCCCAGAATTACAACAAGAAATTAGACATAAAAATCAGCAAAAAATCCCTTAAGGGAAGGGACCAGGATCACAACTTCCCACGTCGGGGAATATACACCACAAATGAAGAGACTGCAACCCGCATAGGGATTGAATAGGGGGCCTTACAAAAAAACCCAAAAAACATTCAGTGAACTAGAAAACAAAAAAAAAACCAGTGAAACATGAACCAGCTCCCATCTAAGGATCAATGTTGACGACATCCTCGTCCATGACCTGCTGGAGGGCCCACTTCAAACCTTCGATGGCACAAGTGAAGGTGGTGATAAAACTTTGAAGGAACATCCTCTTCATGCGGTTGGAAAAACCAGGGGTCAATGTCGAGTCGTCAGTGGGACCTTCTACTTCCCAAGATGGAGAAGAATGGTTGGAAGCTACTTTCAAGTTCTTAGAGAAGGACGATCGACGAACCGAAGGAGTAGTTGCCTTAGAATTGACCTTGCACTTGCCTAGGATATTTCGACCAGGGGTAATTGGGTTAGATGGGGAAGTAGTAGATTTGGGCAGAGGGGGTGGTTTAGCTGGAGACGAAGAGGAGGGAGGGGGACCAAAAAGTTTGATAGAAGCTGGGGATTTGGTAGAGGAAGCAGCACCAGCTTTGGGAGTAGGAGTCTTTGTAGGGGAGGCAACAACTTCCTCACTGCCCAACTGATCACTGGAAAGAGATGGAGTTGGGCTAGGGGGAGCAGTAGATTTTGGAGCCATCAAGTTTAATAGGGAGGCATAAATAGGGGGTTTAGCCATCATGTGGTAGAAAATGACAATGAACAAACCCTGGTGGGTGGAAGGAGTAGACTTACTACGGGTGGCTTGGATGGAGAGACATAGGGAGCGATGAGGAAATTGAGGATGTTCATGGGCCTAAAACCTTGGACGTGGTTGATGAGGGCAAGGTGGAAGCTGGCCATGGGCTTGGTAGGATCATCACAGGCTAAGTATTGCATGAGGGGGATAGCCACCATGGGAAAAGCATCGAGGAGGGACTCACAGAGGAGGGCATGGCCTTCCCACTGAAAGTTCTAATAATTGGGGAAACCGGCCAACTCTGGCTCCCAACAATGCTTATCATGGTGCACCAGACGGTCGGTAACCGAAAGAGCAGCAATGTCCCCAAGGAGCTGGGGAGTCACCTTGAAGCAAAAATTATGGACACAAACATACCCATTGGACCAAGAGCGAACAAAATCAAATGTAATTTCCTTCTTTGGGCATCGAAACTTGGAAATCAAGGTCATTAGGTGACAACCTTGGAGGTAGCCTGATGTAGTGGGATCGAGCTGGAGAGAGGTTGGCTCGATAAATGCCATGGGAGAAGGGCACAGGGTAGAGAGGAGGGGAGGTGGAGGGGAGGCACTCGGAGGCCAGCTAAGCATGATGATAGGTACGAGGAGGAACAGCTCCACTACAGGGTTGAAAAAGGGAGGGAGATGCTAGAGAGGCATGCCACAGGAAGTAAGGAGATGACAAGTGGACGGTTGGGAATCAACATGGGGATGGGGAGGCAGAGGAAGGGACATTGGGGGGATAACCACAAAGGTGGTAGAGAAGTAAATGGAGGCAGGCGCAAGGAGGTGTGAAGGGCCACAAAATAAGGAAGCCACGGGGAGGACATTGGGAAGATACACCACCCAAAGGGGCACGATAAAATATGACATGGAATACCAGCAAAAATAATGACTATCACTCGAGGCTAGAGCATAGCCACTCCCGTGGCTATAGTAAATTGTATTTCACAGACAACAGAGGTGGTGAGAAAATACATGAGGAAAAGGCGATCCTCTAAAGACAATCATGATGCAAAATGGTTGGGACATCACATGCCTGAGATGGCTTCAAAACGTGCCAGCTGGAGGATCTCTGGTGGGAGAGAATGGTGCCAAACTATCAGGGAATGTCTGCTCAGCCCAAAATTGGCCAGCCCGTCAGTGACTCTATTCGCTTCCCTGTACACGTGGTTAGAATCCACTTGGTTGTGCTGGTGCAGGAGGGCTTTGCATTCGAGAATCATCATCTAGATGTTCCATGGGGGTTTCTTTTTTGACTTAAGGTAACCAGTGACTATGTCCGAGTCACCTTCAATATGGATATCGGAGCGTTGGTCCTTGATGAGATGGAGGCCTCTCCATAAAGCCCAGGCCTCAGCGACATTATTGGTCTGATTTTTTTGGATTTTCTAAATTTTTTGATTTTCTAACGTTTTGATTTTTTGTTTTATTTATAAGGTTAAAAATTAAAAATTAAAATTGAAAATTTTAAGTTCCTAAGAAAAAAAATAAAGTTAAAATTAAAATTTTAAAGTTCCTATTTTTTTTAAAATTAAAGTTTACAATTAAAAAAAAAAAAACACTTCTTTAATCAATTAAGGTCTCATACCCCTCACTTCATACCCCTTTCTTCATACCCCTCACTTCATAACCCTTTATTCATACCCTTCTCTTCATACCCCTAACTTTAATCAATTAATATCTCATACCCCTAACTTCATACCCCTCACTTCACACCCCTTTCTTCATACCCCTAACTTCATACCCCTTTCTTCTTACCCCTTTTTTCATACCCCTAGCTTCATACCCCTAACTTCATACCACCTAACTTCATATCCCTTTCTTCACACCCCTAAATTCATACCCATTTCTTCATACCCCTCACTAAATACCCCCCACTTCATACCCTTAAGTAATTGAATACTTACAAAAACCACTTTAATAAATTAATGTCTCATATCCCTTTATTCATACCCCTCACTTCATACCCCTTTCTTCATACCCCTCACTTCATACCCCTAACTAATTGAATACTTACAAAAACCACTTATTTAATCAATTAAGGTTTCATACCCCTTACTTCATACCCCTAATTTCATATACTTCATGCCCATTTCTTCACACCCCTAAATTCATAATACCTAACTTTGTACCCCTAACTTTATACCCTTTTCTTCATATCCCCTAAATTCATACCTCTTTCTTCATAACCATCTCTTTATACCTCTAACTTTGATCAATTAAGGTATCATACCCCTATTTTTATACCCCTCACTTCACACCCATTTCTTCATACCCCTCTCCTCATACCTCTTTCTTCATACCCATAAATTCATACCCCTAACTTCATATGTCTTTCTTCATATCCCCTAACTTCATACCCCTAAATTCATACCCCTAACTTCATACCCCTTTATTCATATCCATTTCTTCATACTCCTCACTAAATATTGCTCACTAAATACCCCTCACTTATGTTGGGACTATAATCGAAGAAATGAGATTTATTATACATGAAGTAGGTTACAATATATAGGCATAATCCTATATGAAAGATATGACAAATGTTTTCTCAAACTTCTAGTTTTTGATCCATATCATGGATGGAGAGCATACTCCCTGATTTGAAAGAAAAATCCATGACTGCATTTTTTTGGGAGGTATCCATCTGCAGAAGTAGACAACAAAGAAACAAAAAATTGGATACTCTCTGGTTTGATATTTTTGTTTAAGTTTGTGGTAATCTTCATAGGAAATGCCAGTTTGATTTTTTTTTTAAGTAATGTTTAGGAAGTCGTATGTCGACCCTGCGACCAAATTAGCAACAGTTAGCAAATCTGAAGGATTAAAGGGTTGAGTGGAAGCATAGAGATATAAGTGTGTTTTTGGTCTACATGGTTGACCATGAGAATAGAGACTATGCTCGAGATATTGTTGGAAATTCTATTTTTTCTCAAGACATAGCATCCGCTTCACCTGCTTGAGTGATGCCTACATGTTGTTTGGTGTAGGTTGCGTCTCTGAGAGAATTGTCGAGCAAGGAAAAACCATGAAGAAGCGAAGTAAATCCTAGTGTGAAAAAATGGAAAGGAAGTATTCGAGTGAAAGATAAAGTTTTAAGACCAATAGAACAGACGTCAGAGAACATCGTTCTACCATGTTTCGTGAGAACCTATTTTTGGTCAAACCATGGCAGCAACACAGTAACCTTGGAGTCTGAATCTAGCTAAATCACTTGGTGGTGAAGAAGGTTATGGATGATGTGAGCATGCACTACCACCAGCTCACAGCCCAATATCACTATTTGGGGCCATGGGATGCACCTCAACTAAATTTTGTGATCTTTTTGATGCGCCCGTTGTTGACAAGCCAAATATCTGGCATTGGCATAATTCAAGCATCACTTCTCATGTGAAGACAAAGGACTTCTTTCCTTCCAGTGATGATTTTGTCTATTCTACCTCAATTTAAATTTTTGAAAAATGCTTTTGCAAATATATTGTTTTTTTTCCCATTGATTTTGAATCCTATGGAGTATTTTCATAACCCATGACATGTGGCAGAGAGGAGCTCATCCTCTCCTTCTACTCTCATATCAGTTACAAACTGGTAGATACGTGATTTTGGTAAAATTTCTAATGGAAATATTGGTAATGACTTTTATTCTAAACTTGGCAAACTTGTTGCTATTTTTCATCCGCAAATGCACTATTTGAATATGGGAGCCATAGTGTAATGACCATTATGGCAATAGAGGTGATGAAGAGGTCTGAAGTGACAAGGTGGAGATCATATTCTTATGCATAGTGGTGGCATCTAGCTTCAACAACTTTGGTGTCAAAATAATAGTTTCAGTTTGATCGATGTTTTGAAATTACAAAATTTTGTTCAATTCTCGTCTAAAGTTCACCAGCAGAAGAAGCATCCCATTTATACCATGGATCCAATTGTTTTTCATTCTCTAATGCAAATGAGCACATTTTTATTAAGGAGTTTCTCGATATTTTAATCTTTAATGCAGGACAACGATGGAGGGTTGGCTTGCAAGCTAATGATGGTGTGCACTATGGCAACAATGGCTTCAACTTTGATGGTGACTTCTGTGAGATGTAGCCATGATCTATGTTTGTGTCCATGAACTTGTAGTAGTGCGGGACCTTGAAACTATTGTGACATTGTTAATTTACTTGGGAAGTCATGGGAGATAGTGAAGACATCATTGTGATTCACTTGTTTCATTGATGGACGAAACCAGTTAGATAATATGCTGAAGAGGATATATTTTTTAGATAAATATTTGTAGTTGTCTCTACACTACTATGTGTGTACTAGGGGTACTAATATTTATGACTAGAAAGAGGCTACCAATAGTTCATATAGATTTCACAAGCACCTAATGGATCTGATGTTTCATAACCTGACTATTTTTTGTACATTACGTTGGAGATCTGAATGCAAACCCAGATTATATTGTTGTAACTATACTCATGCTTATTTATTCTACTGCTATTAATTTGACTTGCACTAATTAATATTGGATGGTCATAGTTTTTTTTCTCTACCAGGTTATAAGCATGGGATGGAGTAATATTTTTTATAATTTTATGGTGATAAGTTGCTAAGTTCATGATGGCTCATTGAGTATATCGGGATAGTGTGCATGGCATTGAAGTTGTGCAAGAAATGCACGTGGCTTCCTTGTTCATGGCTTTGATTTGATGGACGAATATGGAGGAGTGTATTTGGTGGCATCAAGACTATTTTTGACATTGCTTAGGGGGTAGTTAGCTGCCACTCGTGACGACACCACACGTAGGAAGACACAATGGTGAGGTAAATTCCAAGCCTTCACTGTCATCATACCTAAGCAAGGAGAACATATCATTTGCATTTGTGTTTTCCTCTAAAATTTGGGTGCAAGATTTTTTTTTCATGATGTGCTATTTTTTTATAGTGAAAGAAATTTTAACCGGAGCACAGATGCTATCAAAGCTCATTTTGCTGATTCTCAGTATTTTTTAATGAAAATGATCTTGAATCTTGAGTGATGCGATGTGGACAACCAGATTCAATTATTGTGTTGGTAGCCAGCATGTTTTTTATTTTTTCCATGGAAGTAAAATACAATAGTCATGGCTCTTTTCATGGCAACAGATGATGTGGTCCTCGATGCACAGCTATGATATGGAGAATCTCATGGAGATGGTGGGACTGGTAGTCTAATGCATTGGAGCCATATTGTTTTTCTTCTATCAGTGGATGATCGACTATTTTTCATCTAAGTTCTCGATCAACAATGCTCGATTATTGATGAAAGGCACTAGATTGGAAGTTTTAGTTATTAATGATTTATTAAGGTGCTCTTGTTTTTATTGCCCGCCAAGTGATGAAAGTGTCAACAAAGGAGATTGTGACACTGTTAACATCAATGTTGTGCCCAAGAGCAACATTAGTTTGATTTCCCTATGAATTTTCATAGTGCAACTGAGAGTAGTGGTTTTTAATCCTTCTAGTAGAAGGAGGTGCCACTTAACATGAGTAGGAATTACATGTGGTGGATGTGGATTCCGCTTAAATGAATGATGGAGGCAAATATTTGGCAAAAAAGGACAAAGCTATTTTATTTGCTCACCTTGTCAAGGATATATGGTGGAGTTATTAATTACTGTTCTTGATGTTGGGTCCATAGGATGGTGGGTGCACACAGATTGTAATAGATCGGTTCGAGATCAATTTTATGAAGTCAAAGATTTGTTGCATTGGTGGATCATTATCATAGTTTTATATTTTTGTAGATAGCAGATTCAGGTTGAGTTTTTATCTGTTGGGTGGTGTATAGTGGATTGGTAATTTTTTATCTACTAGTTGCTTCTTTGCAGTGGCTTATGTTCCAAAAGAACGTGCATGGTGTTTGTTTACCGCTTGAGCCCCGAGATGTATTTTTTGTTGACTCGGTTGCACAGTTCGACGATGGCCCCAAGATCTCGAATTGAAAGATAGGAAGGTACCACATAGATATTGTCTCAAATATTCAACAGCTTGAAATTGCAGTCAAGGATGGAATCTCACTATTTTTTGCATTATTTGTAGAAAATCTATTTACCCATTTTTTACACTAGTCCTTTTTGTTTTTGTTGTTCCCAGTGATGTATTTTGGGGATTTTTTCATTTTTGTTCCTTAATCATCATTGAAAAATCACATTTTCTAGTGTGCATTGCGGTTGACGAAGATCATGTATTGAATATCATGTTTTCTCCTCATTTTCTAAGACGTCATGGGTACTTCTCAGCGATATGGAAAGGCAAGAATGTTTTCCATGTGGATAGTGAGAACAAAACTACATGAATGATGCCTAAAGACATTGGTTATGGTGACTATGTATTTTGATGTAATTTTGGGAGCGATACAAAAGCAGACAACTTTAATTACCTTCAAATATGCAGTATTGGAGGAGGCTAACGACAAACAAGAGAAGTATTTATTTTTCTTATTTATCCACTACTTGTGTGAGGGAAAACATTAATGCATCACCCATCACTGACGTGGAATTTCTATTACTAAAGGCTTGTTAACGTCGATTGGAAAAATTTGCTCAGTGAAGAATTTGTTACTTCAGTGTTCAAATTCGAGGTCGAATTTGGTGGGCAATGGAAAAAGATTGTCTATTGTGTATTGATGACTGTGGTGTTTGTGAGGAGCTACAAATTTTATTTGGCACCTACATGAAAAATATGTGCACCCCCTATCTTGTAGTCAGACATCTTGGCATTGCATTGTTTTGTTAAAGGAAATCTAACACCATCACTCCTGCATTGGAAGACAATTAGCAGTAACTAGAGGCTACTATTTTTTCTATTTAGAAGAGAAGCGATAAGAAAGCCACTTGTGAACACTTGCCCCTATGATTCATATCAAGTGGATAAGATGTAGTAATGGTATAATGAAAGAGTGGTAAATTATTGATGTTGTTGTTGTTGCTTGTATTGTTCTTACTCTTCTTTGTAGGGGGAAACTCATCATCAATGCATGAGAAATTTTGAACCTTTACCATAGACACAGCAAAGATACTGAGCTCCTGCATTGAAGGTAAATTTGGAGTGTGTTCCTACAGGTTGTGGATTAGTGTTTTATTTTATTTTATTTTATGTTGCATTCTATAGTGTGAGATGGGGAATAATTTTGACATGATTTTTCACCCATGGATTGAATTCGGTGAGCACTATCAGCAGATAATGTGGTTTTGTTTTTTGGCTAACCATCGAAGTAGCTCTATGTAGCCCAAAAGTGTGATTTCATGAGACATCAACTATATTGAGTTGTGTTACGACATCCGAGATCAGAGATTGATTGTATTGAGAACACCAACTGTGAAGATTTTTCATCTATGGATGGTGCAGAGAATGTGACTTTGATATCGCAAGGAAATTTCAAATTTGGAACTTCCTATCATGAGAATATTAATGAAGGCTAGATTTGTGACTATTCCATGGGTGGTGCATCGATGTAAGCTTGCGGGTGGAGCTTCTAATTTTTTTTGGTGATTGTATTTTTCTGGATGGAGCGGATGATTCAACAACATTGCAAGTTTCACCACTCAAAATATGTGTTTTCTATTTTTCTCTACACCACTTATCTCCTATAATGAGGGGGATACATGTTCTCAACATCAACCAATGTGGTAGTTTCAGATAGACGTTTGTGTTTTTAACTGCTCATTATGTGCTATCAATGTTGATTGATACCAAGCACCACGTGCAGAGAATGTGGCCATTTTATTTCTAAGAGGATGTGGATGTGTTTTTCCATTGGTCATTTTTTAATGATTTTGGATGCTGAGGGACTGATTGCTAATTTGGATCCTAAATATGGATGTTGTGGGCCAGAATATTCAACCTCCAAAATTATTGGTGACTTGTAGCATAAGGGCATCGTGCAACAAGAGTGCTTAATTTGCACTATCCTAACTATAGAAAAAATAAGTCAACATTAGGTAACATTCCCCCTTAATGTTGACTTCACTAAAAAACCTTATCATCCTCCTTTATTGTTGATTGGAGGAGAAGTAGAAGAAATAAGAGAATATTTTGAAGTGTCTTCATCTGTAGTCTTCAAAATTTGATTCAGAAATTACCTCGGATAGAGTCTAGGGTGTCTATGTTTGTAGTCACTAGAGTAATTTTTCTTATGGTAATCATCTCATCTTATAGAAATGCATGGGTAACCAGTCATTGCATCCACCAAGTAGATAGAGGAGAATACTAGATATTGGGTTCACTTACATAGAGTTTTTGGTTCAATCAAAAATGCACTCTAGAATACAAAAATATTTGAGGCTAAAAAGAATAAATATAACAACCTCAAAAATAAAATAAGACACCACCAATATGTCCATCTCAGAAAAACCTTTCTGATGACTATAAATACCCCTATACTTGTCTATGAATGGGTCCTTCAACCTACTAGAAAAACAATAGCATGCCTATCTAGGCAGCAAAATAAACATCAAGAATAAAAGGTTCCTGGCATCACTCTAAGGCAAAATAAAGATAAAATTACAATATCATTTTAAGTCTTGTGGAAATTAAAATATCATGCATGGACCTTTTCACTTCCACCTTCATGTGGAAAAACATTACATTGACCATCCTTGTGGCCATACAATAAAAAGTACCCCACTTAATTTTAAAAAAGCATATATAGTCCCCCATTCACTTTAATAATTAGCCCTTCTAATAAAACTTCTCCTTGTATGCAATGGTACACTGTAGCATCCGACACTTTTGCTATCGCAACTTTCTCCATGTTACTGACTCCTCCCCATTCAAAGCACAAAAATATTGTGTCATAACATTGTGTCTCCATATGCCCTAGCGGATTAGTAAAAGATCAAATGGGCCTCTATAAATCAATAAAAAAATTGTCCTTACTTGAAAAGTTAGGTTCTTATAATAGTGCCCTTTAATAATATCGATTTCTTTTTAAATGAAGTTTTCTCTTATTAAATTTAATGGTGTGTTCCATTAGAAATAAATGTTTTAATATTGAGAGCACAGAGTCATGAAAAAAATATAGATACATCACGTCCAGGTATGAGGTGTTGTCATTGATTGCAAATCACCACCACGGAATGTGAACATAGATATTTCCATACCTTTCACACCGTCACGTCCATTTGGAAGCCACATCTGTATATTGGTCCTCTTCAGAACTACTTGAGCCATCTTTGTGGTACCTTCCACTAAAAAAATGAGCATGTGGGAAGATGTTCACTTTTGAGTTGAAGATCTCCATAGCCAAAGCTAAAACCAAGCTTAATTTTGAGCCCTCAAATATTTCATCAAATCTTCCTTGGGAAAGATCAAAATCATCAAAATCAAACTCCAACAATAGGTGCCCATTCTCATGTTTGCATAAGTCAATATGCGTTCCAAGCAACAAATTTTTTGTTAGATTTACTATACTGGTGGCTTTATGTGCTCCAAATGTGCTTGGCAATGACGACAACTACTTCAGAGAATTTCTCAACACTCACAAGGTATTTCTCAACATTGAAAAAAAATTGCCACATCCAACAAAATCAACTCGATGGTCAACTCTTGCATGGCCAGCACTGATTTTGTTTCACACATGCGCTTCCTCCATCATAGAAATAGGAACAAATTTCAAGTTAAACGTCTCCAATTCACCAAAAAACTGCATAAGCTCTTTAAAAAATGGCATAGTTAGCTCCAAAATAGTAGAACTTTTAGAACCTCTGTAGATGCAAGTGAAAAATCTAGAAAAGCATCAAACTGACTTCCATTCACAATTCGGCCTCTCCGCTAATCGCACATTCACAACGAGTGCTAGAGTTGAACACCATCATGGTAGACAATGATGCGAGATCAGCCGCATTATCACAAAAAAAGATATAGTAGTTTCCCATGCTAAGGTTCGATTAGTAGAAAACCAATTCATTGGTATCTTCAAGCACGACAATCTCTCCATTATAGGATGTTCTAAAATAGAGTAAACCCCATGAAAATAAAATTCCTCAATCATGTTGTTGCTGCTACAAGATACCAATTACACTTCAACTGTCAGATGCTATGAGCAACTAAGGATGTTATCTCACACCGTTGAGAACCATTCAAGTGTGAAGCGGTGCATCTATTGCTGCTATTCATAGAAATTTATTTGCCCATGTTGTAATGTTGCTATAGTGGCAAGACTCATGGTGGGTGCATATGCTGATATGTATTTGAATAATGAGATAAATCCACTCATTATCATCATGTGGGACAACAACAATACTATTTGACAAGATTTCCATGTGCTACTACATGGGGTGTGTGTAAAGCAACATTCAGAATTGACACACAAAAATCTGACTCATTGTTTGGATCTTGATTGATTATTATCCGACCGACATGAGTTGATTTCCTCAGGAGCATGGAGGGTACCATCTTCTTTAACTTCAACATCCATCAATATTACTATTTTTTTTATTATCGTTTTGATAGGCGTTCATATTGTCGCATAGTTTCCCAAAGTTGCAACCAGTCTGCCTGAAGGTTCTTTGAGATTGAACTGTGATGATGAGTTGTGGCCATAAAACTAACTACCACTCTCATTATTTCATAATGTTGGACATGTACTTCATGAGCATAGGTCAAAATACTAAAAATTTTCTTTGCGATTTGACAGCATCTAAAAATTGCAGTTTTAAAAAATACCTTTTTCTACAAATTTTCTCAAGAAGCACGTGGGATGAAAAAAATAGTGCGCATTCTCGCTCAAGAAAATTTACACAATAATTTAATATTTTTTTGACTGCTTCACCATGGCAATGTAAGTATGCACTAAAACTATCAACATACACGGTGGTCTTATCCTCTCTTTTTTTTCTCGATTGTTTGCTTGTCACCTATGTCAAATGAATGCTGCAAATATATCCTTTTCTAAAAAATGTATCCTTCTGCAGTACACCACAATAATATTGCAAACTAAAATAGTCAAAATCTATCGAAGTTGTAGATATGCACCAAGGAACCTACACCAAGGAGCTTGTAAAAAAATATAACATCAAATCAGTGTATCTCATTTTTTCGTTCCTATGTGGAGGAACTACTTCTACGTATGGATACAAAGTAAAACTTTTCTCATCAAAAAAAATAGCCATGGTTTTTTCTTCAACTTCTGGTTTTTGATTCATCCAGCAAGGGATGGAGAGCATAAACCCTTAGTATCCAAAAAAATAAAATGGGGGGAAAAATGAGCGAGGATTTCCATGAGAGAAATACCCCCTCAAAATCACAAGGGTAAGAGAACGCTTGGAGATCTGATACCATATTTTGGGAATGAAGAAGATGAGATAATATTATACATGAAATAAGTACAATATATAGGTATAATCCTATACAAAATATATAACAAATGTCAATGAAAATGACAAGTGTCAATATAAAATGCATAGAGCACATTAAGTTCTAACAACTTCATACCCCTAAGTAATTGAATACTTACAAAAACCACTTATTTAATCAATTAATATCTCATATCCCTTTCTTCATACCTCTCACTACATATGCCTTTCTTCATACCCCTCACTTAATACCTCCTTCTTCATACTCTTAACTAATTGAATACTTACAAAAACCACTTCTTTAATCAAACAAGGTCTCATACCCCTCATTTGATACCCCTAACTTCATTCACTTCATATCCCTTTCTTCATACCCCCTAAATTCATACCCCTTTCTTCATACCCCTTTTTTCATACCCCTAACTTCATACCCCTTTATTCATACCCTTTTATTCATACCTATTTCTTCATATCCCTCACTAAATACCCCTCACTTCATACCCCTAAGTAATTGAATACTTACAAAAACCACTTCTTTAATCAATTAATTTCTCATATCCCTTTCTTCATACCCCTCACTTCATACCCCTAACTAATTGAATACTTATAAAAATCATTTCTTTAATCAATTAAGGTCTCATACCCCTCACTTCATACCCATAATTTCATTCACTTAATACCCCTTACTTCATACCCCTAACTATTTAAATACTTACAAAAACAACTTATTTAATCAATTAATGTCTCATAACCTTAAATTTATATTCCTAACTAATTGAATACTTACAAAAACCACTTATTTAACTAAACCCTAAACCTTGAAGTTAGGGTTATGATATATTAATTGATTAAAGAAGTGGTTTTTGTAAGTATTCAATTAGTTTGAGGTATGAAGTTAGGGGTATGAGATATTAATTGATTAAATAATTAGCTTTTGTAAGTATTCAATTAGTGAGGTGTATGATGTAATGGGTATAAATTTAGGGATATGAAGAAAGGGGTATAAAGTTATGGGTATGAAGTTAGGGGTATGAGACATTAATTGATTAAAGAATTGGCTTATGTAAGTATTCAATTAGTGAGGTGTATGAAGTGAGGGATCTTAAGTTAGGGGTATGAAGAAAGGTTTATAAATTTATGGGTATGAAGTTAGGGGTGTGAAGTGAGGGGTATGAAGAAACATTGTTTTTTTATTTTTTGAAAAAAAACATTGATTTTTTTATTTTCTAAAGTTTTTGGAAAAAAATATTTTTTAACATTTTTTTTTGTTTTTTTTTTCTAAGGTTAAGAAATTAAAATTTTAAAGTTCCTAAGAAAAAAATAAAAAAATAATTAATGTTAAATTTAAATTTTAAATCTCCTATTTTTTTTTAAATTAAATTTTACAATTAAAAAAATTAAAATTAAAAAATACTTCTTTAATCATTTAAGGTCACATACCTCTAATTTCATACCCCTACAATCATACCCCTCAATTCATACCCCTAACTTTAATCAATTAAGGTCTCATACCCCTAACTTCATACCCCTCACTTCATACCCCTTTCTTCATATCTGTCACTTCATACCCCTAACTTCACACCCCTTTCTTCATACCACCTAAGTTCATACCCCTTTCTTCATACCCTAAATTCATATCCTTAACTTTTTATACCTTTATTCATACACCTTTCTATATACCCCTCACTTCATACCCCTAAGTAATTTAATACTTACAAAAACCACTTATTTAATAAATTATTGTCTTATATCTCTTTTTTCATACCCCTCACTTCATACCTCTTTCTTTATACCCCTCACTTCATACCCCTTTCTTCATACCCCTAACTAATTGAATACTTACAAAAATCACTTATTTAATTAATTAATGTCTCATACCCCTCACTTCATACCCCTAACTTCATTCACTTCATACCCCTTTATTCATACCCCCTAATTTCATACCCCTCAATTCATACCCCTAACTTCATATCCCTTTCTTCATACCCCTCAATAAATACCCCTCATTTCATACCCCTAAGTAATTGAATACTTTAAAAAACCACTTCTTTAATAAATTAATGTCTCATATACATTTCTTCATACCCCTCACTTCACACCCCTAACTTCATACCCCTTTCTTCATATCCATTTATTCATACCCCTAACTTCATACCCCTTTCTTCATACCCCTAACTTCATATCCCTCACTTCATACTCCTTACTAATTGAATACTTACAAAAACCAATTCTTTAATCAATTAATGTCTCACACCCCTAACTTCATACCCATCACTTCATGCCCCTAACTAATTGAATACTTACAAAAACCACTTTTATACATACCAATATCCTCTTATGGATTAGCTAGATTTTGGTGACTTGACTTACATAGTAGTTTAGTACAATTGCATGCACAAAATCATGGTTAATGAACCTTTCACTTGTACACACATTGGTTCATAAAAGTTGGCTTGTATCATTACCTCACTCAAAATTGGTAAATCAACCTCACAAAGCACACACATTTGATCTTTGAGAGATTTTGTATCATTATGTAAATCAATATGGATAATGAACTCACACATCACACATTGGTTCTCGATAAATTTGACTTTATCATTGAAATGATTTAAAATATTTCTTTGAAAATTTTCTAGAAAACATTAGTTTGTAATCATTTGCATTAATCCCAATCACTTAATTTTAGAAATTACATATATGTATTATCTTTAAAATTTTCCAACATGCAACACAATGATTTATTTTCAAATAAAAACTTGCATTTTTAAATCACACATAATCATTTATCATGCATTTGACTTCGCGATGGTGGTATAATTCCTGACAAAAACTTTTCTTTAAAACTTCATACTAGGAATTCTATGCCTAGTGCAAGTCATTCTTCCCAAATTTCCATGCTTAAATCACTCTATATTCCTCACAAATACAATCTTTATCAACATATTTTCCCAAAAAAAAATTCTCTCAAAAATCATCTTCTTTCATCATCATAAGCCTCAAGGTTACTCTTGAGCCCACAATATTTTGGTATTAGCAATACAAAAAATTCCTCGTAACAAGTTCTACTTCTTGACCTAGCAAGCATTGATCTCTACCAATGACCATATAACAACACAACATCCTTAGAGGTTCATTGTTAATCCATCAATTTTATCATCGCACAAAAACATCTTGTCTTCCAAAAACACTTTGCAAAATCATTTCCTTTTACGTTAAGCATGATTAAACAAGTTAAAAAATCAAAGCATAATTAAATATTATGTAACATAACCATCATAAGCAAATGCAATAAATCAAATCATTCAAATTCACATAAACAAAAGGATATATATATATATATCAAAAATATAAGTACAATATGAAGTCAATTGGTATGCCACAATCTCTAAAATTGGTATACTTGGTCACTAGGGGGTATACCACAAAAGTAAATTTCAAAAATATATATAATTTGGCATAAAAACTCGAAGGGGGTATTATACCTAATGCAATTATAGTAAAATTTGAAACTTCAACAACTTTTTACAATAAATTTTTATTTTCTCGAAAAACGTGCCATATTTTCTTTAACACATTTTTTTTCAAAAATGCACTAAAGAGGGGTAAAATGTAATAGGTTAAAATTGACCCATATCAATTTACCCTAAGTCAAAAAAATTCAAAAAAATAATTAAAACCGCTTGCTAACCTCTTGCCTCAATGTTCATGCTCGCATCGAGTTTATTTCTAACTTCTTGACAATATCGGCTCTATTTGATCAATATCCACTATATGATTCGATATCAAAATTCATTGTACAATATCGGATGTTCGATATCATCCAAAATAGGAAATCATCTAGAATAGCAAAATCACAAAATTTTACTGTGACCATTTTGTTCATACCTAGCCATATTGGGAGAGATCAGTCGATATCGTCCAAATTGGGAGGGATCAGTCGATATCGTCTAGATTGGGAGAGATCATAACTTCCCTTGTTTTTTAGCCCAATCCCCTAACCTACCTTAGCCTATTTAATCTAAGCACTCTACCTATATTCCCCATGGCTTTTCATCGCTCTCGCATCCTTAGTACTATAGTGCATTTTCTAGTTTCATACTTTATTGCAGGTTTGAAGATCTGAAAGTGTGCATTGGGTGGTACAATACAAGATCAAATATTTGATATTTTCAGAATAAGTTTTATCATATTTTTAGGCTGCTTGAGTCACCTTCAAGCCTTTGTTTGCATTTCTAAACTTCCACTTTGCATTTCTCATATAATATCCATTATTTATCATCTCATCTAAGCATAAAGTTTCATTTATTATATCGGGAGTTCACCACCATTGCATTGCATTTGGTTATTTTGCATCAATAGCATAAATCCATATTATTTCCTTTCAAACATTGCATATAATAGGTTTCATATAATCTGATTCATGCTTAATCAAGTTCATATTATGCTACAAATTTCTATTTTTACTATCAATCTATGAAATTGTAGGTTTTTGCTTAGATCGAACCTACTAATATCAGATCGAACATTCGATATCGCCTTGCATTATCTGGTATCTCCTATAGTAAGAAAATATATTCAACATCAACCATCCATATTGAGTAAGATTGTGAAATTTCTTTCATAATTAAGCATTTGCTTTTGTTTATCTTCTATAATCTATTGTGTGTTGTATTCATTTGAATCTAAATTGCATGTACTATAGGTTAGTTGCATTTGTCCAAACTAGATATATGAGAATGAACTAAAAATAACACATCAAAAAACTCCCAATCTAAGCGTGGAAACTCCCATACAAATATTTACTGGTAAACCCACCCAATTCATCAAAAAATCACCAAAGAGGGCATGATATTGAATGCCTCTCCTCTGAGGTGTAGACCTATCATTTTCTCATTCATTATCAAGGTGCGGATCCATTAGCTTTAATGAAAGGAGTGCAAAAATTTTAGAGCTACAGTATGATACCTTAATTGATTAAAGTTAGGGGTATGAAGAGAGGGGTATGAAGAAAAGGGTATGAATTGAGTGGTATGAAGTTAGGGGTATGAAGTGAGGGGTATAAAGTGAGGGGTATGAAGTTAAGGGTATGAGACCTTAATTGATTAAAGAAGTGTTTTTTTTTTTTTTTTAATTGTAAACTTTAATTAAAAAAATAAATTAGGAACTTTAAAATTTTAATTTTAATTTTTTAACCTTAGAAAAAAAATAAAAAATAAAAATGTTAAAAAAACAATTTTTTTCAAAAACTTTATAAAATCCTAAAAAAAACAATGTTTCTTCATACCCCTCACTTCACACCCCTAACTTCATACCCCTTTATTCATACCCCTAACTTCATACCCCTTTATTCACACCCCTAACTTCATACCCCTCACTTTATACCCCTCACTAATTGAATACTTACAAAAACCAATTCTTTAATAATTCAATGTCTCATACCCCTAACTTCATACCCCTCACTTCATATCCCTAACTAATTGAATACTTACAAAAACAACTTATTTAATTAATTAGTGTCTCATACCCATAACTTTAGGTCTTAGGATTTAGTTAAAGAAGTGGTTTTTATAAGTATTCAATTAGTTATGGATATGAAGTTAGGGATATAAGACATTAATTGATTAAATAAGTGGTTTTTATAAGTATTTTATTAGTTAGGGCTATGAAGTTACAGGTATAAATTTAATGGTATGAAGTGAGAAGCATGAATTTAGGGGTATGAAGAAAGGGGTATGAGGTGAATGAAGTTAGGGGTATGAAGTGAGGGGTATGATACCTTAACTCATTAAAGAAGTGGTTTTTGTAAGTATTCAATTAGTTAGGGGTGTGAAGAAAGGGGTATGAAGTAAGGGGTATGAAGAATGGTATATGAAGTAAGTGGTATGAAGAAAGTGATATGAGACATTAATTGATTAAAGAAGTGGTTTTGTTAAGTCTTCAATTACTTAGGGGTATTTAGTGAGGGGTATGAAGAAAGGCATATGAATTTAGGGGTATGAAGTGAGGGGTATGAATTTAGGGGTATGAAGTAAGGGGTATATAGTTAGGGTTATTAATAAAAGGGTATGAAGTGAATGAAGTTAGGGGTATGAATTGAGGGGTATGAGACCTTAATTAATTAAAGAAGTGGTTTTTATAAGTATTCAATTAGTTAGGGGTATGAATAAAAGGGTATAAAGTGATAGGTATGAAGAAAGAGGTATTAAGTGAGGGGTATTTAGTGAGGGGTATGAAGAAAGGGGTATGAAGTTAGGGGTATGAAGTTAGGGGGTATGAAAAAAGGGGTATGAAGTGAATTAAGTTAGGGATATGAAGTGAGGGTTATGAGACCTTAATTGATTAAAGAAGTGGTTTTCGTAAGTATTAGTTAAGGGTATGAATTAAGGGATATGAAGTGAGAGGTATGAAGAAAGGGGTATAAAGTGAGGGGTATGAAAAATGGGATATGGGACATTAATTTATTAAAGAAGTTATTTTTGTAAGTATTTAATTACTTAGGGGCATGAAGTGAGGGGTATTTAGTGAGGGGTATGAAGAAATGGGTATGAAGAAAGGGGTATGAATAAAGGGGTATGAAGTTAGTGGGTATGAAGAAAAGGATATGAAGAAAGGGGTATGAAGTGAGGGGTATGAAGAAAGGGATATGATATATTAATTTATTAAAAAAAAAAAATTGTAAGTACTCAATTACTTAGGGGTATTAAGTGAGGGTTATGAAGAAAGGGGTATGAATAAAGGGGTATGAAGTTATGGATATGAATTTAGAGGTATGAAGAAAGGAGTATGAAGTTAGAGGTATGAAGATAGGGGTTATGAAGAAAGGGGAATGAAGTTAAGGGGTATGAAGAAAGGGGTATGAAGTGAGGGGTATGAATAAATGGATGTGAAGTGAGGGGTATGAAGTTAGGGGTATGAGACCTTAATTGATTAAAATTAGGGATATGAAGATAGGTGTATGAAGAAAAGGGTATGAAGAAAGGGGTATTAATTGAGGGGTATAAGTTAGGGGTATGAGGTTAGGGGTATGAAGTGAGGGGTATGAATTTAGGGGTATGAGACCTTAACTGATTAAACATTAGGAACTTTAAAATTTTAATTTAACTTTAATTTTTTTTTGTTTTTTCTTAGAAATTTTAAAATTTTAATTTTAATTTTAATTTTTTAACCTTAGCAAAAAAATCAAAACGTTAGAAAATTAATTTTTTTTCAAAAAATTTAGAAAATAAAGAAAATCAATGTATTTAAAAAAAATATAATGTTTCTTCATTCCCCTCACTTCACACCCTTAACTTCATATCCCTTTCTTCATACCCATCACTTTACACCCCTAACTTCATACCCCTTTCTTCATACCTATTTTTTCATACCCCTAACTTCATAGCCCTTTATTCATACCCATTTGGTTCAGGAAATATGGTTTTACACCATTTGGCCTTGTGCCCAAGATTATTACATTTGTAATAGATGATATTGTTATTCATGGGAGGTGAAAATGAATTGAAATTACCATCAACATTATTTCTTACATGGACCATGCAATGTACAACTCTATGACCATATTTATTACATGAAAAGCAATAACCATGGAATAAATTTTATAACCTGCTATATTTCCTTGAATGATATAGTCTAATGATCCTTCCCTTGCCATTTTTTTAGTTGAATTTTGTCCATGATGTTTCTAAATTTTCTTTCTCCTTGATACTTTTGCCTTTCAATTTATTAGCATAGGTCAGGGGCTCTTCTTTCTTTGATATCCTTGTTTCTTTGGAGCTTGATTCCTCTTTCTATTTCCCTAACCTTATATTTTACTATAACTTATCCTTAGACTTCTCAACTTAGTTTCTCAAGAAGACAATATCACTTTCCAAGTTTTCACATTCCAATTCTTTTGCCTTTAATTTATCAATCATTGCTTCTTCAATTCCTTTTGCATCTTCAAATTTAATCTTTAAGTCCTTGAGATATTGTAGAAATCTTGTCTTAGTTTCTTCATTCTTTTATACCTAAACTTCCAATTTGACTATATTAGTAATGAATTCCTTCTATAATTTATCTAGATCTGAATCTCTTTTGTTGATAGTACCATCCTATATCACTTTAGTGGCCATTGTGTTCTTGTAAGATCTTCCTTCAAGATTTTAGACTTTTTGAAGGATTCTGATCTGATACCAATTGAAGAATGCAAGCTTATACTAAGGCAAGGGGTGAACAGTATAAGATCAACATTTAATTTTCTTTCCAAACAATATTATCCAATGTTGTTAATTGTAATATCAATAGCAATAGCAAAGCAATGCACAAGTCATCATACACATGAGAGACACAAATTTAATGTGGTTCACCCAATGTGGGTTATGTCCATGGAGAGAATATTTCTTATAAATTTTCTCAACAAATATCATGGGAATTAATTCCCTATTACAATTTTTGTGGACCTCTATCCAAAGGAGATCTCAATCCCCAATACTCTGGTTTATGGATATCTCTCCACAAGAGAACTCTATCCCATCTATTATGGTTTGCTCAATCCTACTCAACAATCTATTCAAAACTACCTCAAGCATTCTCACAAAGCTTGCTCAAAATAGCAACCAAATTTGCTCATACAATCTATCCAAAACTACCTCAAGCCTTCTCACAAGACTTTCTCAAAAAAACAACCAAACCTCCTCTTAATTTTGCTCAAAACTTATCAACATGTGTACAAATTTTCTCTAATGCATGCTCAAAAGGGCTCATAGAAAATGTTCAATCAATCCCAAATCTTGCATTCAAACAATACTTCTATCTATCTCCACAAATCACTATGCTCTCTTCAATGTTACTTTTAAAAGGAATGCACAAATTCATTCAACAACGCACATATTCAAACCTTATTTCTCCACCTTATAATTTAGAAATATGAACAAATAAACACCTCAAATAAGGAGTAATGTTCTCATACCTCTTATTTTGCTTTTATGAAGAAGTGTCCTCAAGAACCTGTCTCACAAAAAACTAGTTTTTCTTGTGCCACTTCAAGGATTAGATAGCAAAGTACTTTCTCAAAACATACACTTGAACTTTCTTCTTCAAAATATGTGCACAATATTGTTCAATAATTATTCTTTTGAAATCTTCTCTTGTCCATCAAATCAAAGGATGGCAAAGGACAGTGAAGGTGGGAAACCTAGTTTTGAAACTTTTTGTGCAGGAAAGGATGGCAGTAAGGCAAGAGTGCAGGACATCAACAAGGACTAGGATGGCAGTAATGAGGAAAACGATGATGCAGATGATGGATGACCAAATACAACCAAATCCTATGAACATGTGATCTTCTAGGGAGATGAACCTCCTGACACTAGGCCCTCTCCCTTATGTTATAATGGACCCACTTGTGATCCAACCAAGGTAGCATCTTATGCTAAAATCCTTTCCAATGAAGGAAGTTGTCCTCACAAACTTCCTACTACCACTATTATTCCTGACAAATAGAACATTTGCATACCTGATAACATCGCCAATAACTATATTTCTATGGAATGATATGCTCTTATTGGAAATTTTGTTGGAGGAAGACCCGATATGGAGACCATCCATAGATGGGCTATCACCAAATGGAAGACCTTAGGAGATATGGATATAGTTTCCCTTTCCAGAGGTTTTTTTACTATTATACTAAGCAACAATGAAGACACCAATCGTATCCTCATAGAGGATCCCTAGTTTTTAGGCCACAAAATATTGTTCTTAAGGAAATGGGACCTAGAATTTGATCTTGACACTTAGGATATTAACTACACCCCTATCTGGGTATGCATTCCTAATCTCCCCTTCCACCTATGGCATGATGATATTCTCCTTGCCATTGCCAATGTTATAGGGGATCTTCTAGCCATTGATCCTATCACTCAAGCTTGCAGGTACATGAACGTGGCTAGAATTTGTGTCAATGTTAACTTAGCATTAGAGCTTCCAACCTATATTAATATTATTCATAAATCCTACTATAGAAATCAACACCTAGAGTACAAAAACAAACTAGCCTTCTACATGGAGTGTCACACCCAAGGGCACCTTAGATCTTAGTTCCCTAAACTCAGAGCCTAGGTTACCATGGAGAAATATCAAAGGCAAGATGAAGGTGTCTCCCATTCCCAAGGGGCTCTTATAGAACAAAATAGAGGTAGTAGAATCCCACCTAACAATGGCTTCCTCAAATCATAAAATAAATGGAAGAATTATAATCATATAGGGCAAATTAATCACCAACAGCAAAAACTACCAAAACCTCAAGGAGGGTCACAATCGCTCAAAGGAAAGGAAATGATGAATCCAGACCAGCATCAAGTAAGTTCCCCTCTTGTGACTTCCAATAGATTTAACATCTTAAATGAATCTAATAAGATACTAGAAGGAAATTCTTTGCTCCCATCTAGTTTAATTCCTTCTTTTGAAGAAACTCAAAAAGTTACCCCTAACCTTTCTCAAACAAGCTCGAAAAGTGGTCCCCAAAGCCCAGTCTCCAAAATTTGTAGATTCCCCTTTACAACCCTCCTCTTCAAAAATATAGGAAAGGTACTCCCAAATAGCCTTAAAAAGTAGCCAATATTTCTCAAGATACCCAAATCCCTCTTAATCTAAACATTGACCTAATCTTTGTCAACATCCCTTCTAAGTTTGGACCTTTTCACAGTCCTCAGGATGATAGTTTGGCTAACACTCATGAGAACCTCATGGAAGAAATATTATCTCCTCATCTAAGTTAGCTCAATAGTAAACCTATTATCCCATCTAAACAAAGACTTGTCAATTCTATGAGGAGAGGCATCAATCCCTAAATTCTCATCATGCAAGAAACTAAGGTAAACGCTAACAATTCTGCAATAGTTTCCAATGTGATCTAGAAAAAAATAGGTGTGGTTTTTAGTGATGCTAGATGATCCTCTGGAGGTCTTATGTGCCTATGGGACAAAAAAAAAGTTTATGGACATTTACTACACTCTAGTGACAAACTTTTAAGTGTTATTTTTCATTACTACAATAACAACTTGTCCTGCATTCTTACTAATGTTTATGCTCCTAACACCATTTCTAAGAGATATCAGATGTGGTAAACCCTGAGTAGATTAAAATATTCCTTTCAAAACATTCCCTGGATTATGGCAAGAGACTTTAACACCCCCCTTTATCCTTCAAACAAAAAAGGAGAAACTAATACCCTAGTAAAAAGCATGGAGGATTTTAATGACTTTGTCAATACCAACAACTTAATGGACATAAATCTCAAAAAGGTAAAATTCACATGGAGCAATAGAAGAGCTGGGATCCAGCACATTCAAGTTAAGTTAGATAGGTTTATCCTCTTCCAAGAATTTTTCCAAGTGTTCGATGATGCTTACCTCCATCCTCTTCCTAAAATTGGATCAGACCACAATCCTCTCATCCTTGAGATTGACAAATCCAATCCTTACAAAAGGCCTTTCATATTTGAGGCTATGTGGATACACCATCTAGATCTAAGGCAAAGAGTCACACTATTGGCAATAAGATTTTCAAGGACATCCTTCCTACAAACTGGCTCAGAAGCTTAAAAATCTCAAGGAAGACCTAAAAATTTGGAACAGAGAAGTCTTTGGCAACCTCTTTGCCAACAATCTCTCAAAGAAAGACTTGAACAGATTGAAACAAAAATTCAAAATGGAGCACTAGATGATCAAATCAAAGATGAAGAGAAACAGATCCTTGTTGAGTACCACAATGTCCTTGCTTGTGAAGAGTCCTTTTGGTGGTAGAAATCCATAGCTCTCTAGCTCAAAGAAGGAGATTCTAATACCAAATTCTTTCATGTGTCTACTCTAAGGAATAGAAGCAACAATCACATCAAAGAACTGACTAAAAGTGATGGCACCTCCACTTCAGATTTAGAGGAAATCTAAAATAAAGCAAGTTATTATTTCAAAACCCTTCTTGAGGATGACAAATCATGCTTGGCCTCTACCCAAGCTTCCATGCTTCACCACATCCCCAAATCCATTTCATACAATGTCAATTCCTATTGAATTGTCCATTTTAGAATGAAGAAATTAAGTCTGCCCTATTTTCCATGAATCCTGATATAGCCCCAGGACCTGATGGTTATCCCCCCCACTTATTTAAACTTTCTAGGACATTGTTGGTTCTGATGTGTGCCTTACCATTAGATAATTTCAATATTTCAAAAGAATATTATGGGGGTATAATTCCTCTTTCATTGCCCTCATTCCTAAAAACACCGTTGCTAAATCCTTAGCTGACTTCAGACCCATTAGCCTATGCAATGTCACTTACAATATCCTCACTAAGCTCATGGCTAACATAATGAAAAGAATTTTGCGTAGAATCATTTATCCTTGCCAAGGGAGTTCTATCCAAGGTAGATCAATCCTTTATGGGTCATTTCCATCCATGAAGTCTTGCATTCAGCTTCAAATACTAAAAATCCCACCTTTGTTCTTAAACTTGACATGAATAAAGCCTATGATAGAGTCAATTGGGACTTTATCTTAGCCATTTTGATTAATTTTGTATTCCATTCTGAGTGGGTTGACCTCATCAAATCTTACATTTTCTCTCCTTGGTTATTTGTCCTCATTAATGGATCCACCGTTGGATATTTCAAAAGTAGTAGAGGCCTTAGATATGGAGATCCCATCTCAACTCTCTTATTCATTATCATCGTCAAAGCCTTAGGAAGAACCATTCAAGCTGCTTGCAGAACTGGCCTCCTATCAGGAATTAAAGCCTCATCTTAGACTACACCTGTCTCGCACCAATAATTTGTAGATGATACCATTTTGTCTACCAATGCATCTATTTTTGAAGTGCAGGTGATCAAATACATTCTTAAGCTTTATGAAGTAGCTTTTGGGAAAAAATCCAACTTTAGCAAAAGTAAACTGTATTTTTTAAATACACCTTCCAAAAGACAGATCAAGATTGCTAGAATTCTTGAATTTTTTGTGGCCTTTCTCCCTACAACTTACCTTGGGCTCCCTTTATTCTGTGGCCAACCTACAACTTCAATTTGGAATAATGTGATAGATATAATTCAAAAACAACTTGCAGGATGGAAGGGTAATCTCCTATATCAAGCATCCAAAAGCACTTTAACTGCAGCTACCCTTCAAAGTATCCTTTTGTATTTCCTCTCTATTTTTTGGGCATCTGTTGTAGTCTCCCATAGAATAGAGCAAATTTAGAAAAAAATTATGGACAGGAGCTGAGAACAAATAAAGGATCCACTTGGTGGCTTGGGACAAAGTTTGCAAACACAAATTCAAAGGAGTTTTTGGGCTCAAAAGAGTCCATTCCCTCAATACAACACTGATATCCAAGAAAGCTTGGATATTGGTGTCAAGCAATAGAAATGAGTGGATTTCCATTATCAAAAGGAAGTATCTTCAAGATGGCAATTTCCTATATGATGATACCCCCAGTCGAGGGTCACCTTTTTCATACTCCATCATAAGCACGAGGCCTCTCCTCAAGAAATAATTAAGGTGGAAGTTGGGAGATGGAAGTAAAATTGAATTATGGTAAGACAAATGGATCACCCAATATCCTTTCATCAAGGACCCTATTCTGTCTAGACTCAAATATTTTTTAATTCTAGGATAGGGCATAAGGTCTCCAATTTCCTTAACACCCAGAATAGCACTACCAGTTGGAATATCATTAGGTGCCCTACCCTCCCTTAAGAATCAGCTATCATGAATTCCCTCCTGCATTCCACCATTATTCCCTCAAATAATTTTGTGGACCAGTTTATATGGGAGCCTTATGAAAGTGGGGATTTTTCAGTCTAATCTTCCTATATCCTCCTCCTTGATGATGAGGAAACCCTGCTACCTTTCAACCTCATCTGGGTCAAGTATCTCATTCCTAAGGTTTCTTTATTTTCCTGGTTAACTATTCAATAGAAAATCCTAATCATAGATAACCTTATCAAGAAAGGCATTACCATCCCTAATAGATGCTATATTTGCCTTAATGCTTGGGAATCCACTTCTCACCTTTTCCTCCACTACCCCTTTTCTTCATGCATCCTTGACTCCATATTCCATTCCTTCCATATCCAGTGGGCCAAATCCAGCTCCATAGGTTATCTATTCAACCATTGGCCTTCCCCCTTTCGTGATCTCTGCCTTAAATTCTTTTGGAAGATTTGCCTCCACCACTTCCTCTAGCAAGTTTGGCTTGAAAGAAACAACAGAGTCTTCTCCCAAAGGCCAAAGGTCCCTAAGCTTATCTCTTCCAAAATATTGGCCAATGCCTTGGAGAATACCTCCCTCATTCCTCCCTCCCCTAAGTCAGCTTCTAGGTATGAAATTGATCTTGGCAAGGATATTCGTCTATCCTTAGAGGAGTTTTGTCCTCCAACCAACCATAGAGTTGATTCTAATTGGATTCCTCCATCATTGGGATGGTTCAAAATAAATTTTGATGGAGTTGTTAAAGGTAACCCAAGGAAAGTAGGAGCAGGAGGTATCCTCAAAAACCACCAAGTAGAAGTCATCCTAGCCTTTCTTGAAGGATTGGGTGAGCATACAAATCATGTTGTTGAAGCTAAAAGCATGTGGAGGGGTCTTTCCCTTGAAAATAATTTTACCAATAAGTTGATAGTTGAAGGAGACTCCCTCAACATCATCAATTACCTCAGGCATAGTAATTGTAGCTCATCCTAGAGAGTCAGAGACTATATCGAGGAAGCTAGGACCTTGGTCCTTGACATGCAAGAAGTTATTTTTCAACATGCTTACAAAGAAGAAAATAGGGTTGCCGATAGGTTAGCCAACATTGGATTTTACATGGTCAACCTTCAGACCTAGAATGATGACATTCCTGAGGATATCCACACTATTGTAGACCAAGAGAAACCTCAAAGGAGTCTTCCTTAGTAGGATGCTATCCTCCAAGATATCCAACCTTTATCTCATGGGTAATACCAACAAAATCTCTGGGATATTCATGTGCCACGTGATCATTCCTAATCAACACAATAAGTGGGACCCCCTAACACTTTTTCAAATAATGAGGTCCATGTGTCCATCTACATCATCCACAATTACCACTAGCAGATCCTCCAGCTATCCATTTTTATTAACCACCAATGCCACCATCAGATTTTTCAGACACCCATCCATGTCACCTTTCGTCGAAAGGTCATCTCTGTTTGGGACTTAATTATTGGAATGTACACTAATGAATAAATAAATTTTTGGCAATATTTGTCAAACATGTGCAGGTATCAAAACATCATGCAAAATTTCAACAACATAATATTTTTTGGAAATCTCCACCTTAATCAATCAATGTGCTCGATACGGCATCAAAAACCCACCATCTTTGGGTCATGTAACCTCAAATCCCAACACATTTTTGATGCCCAAGGAATGTTTATCACCACCATATACAACCTGAGGATGTGGTACCATGAGAATGAGCACACCAATGCCAATGGTCATCACAAGTTGGCACTCTGGTTTTTGAAGTTCATTGTCTTGAGAAATCATGGGGGTGCAAGAATTTCCTCCAGATTTTCTAGGCTAATTTCCAATGCTAATTTTGTCAAGGGTATTTTTATTAAACTTTCCTTTATCCTCGTTGTGGGTCCTCTTTTGAGATATCAGATCCATCACATGTGCGAGCCACCCTATCTCCATGTGCCATTTTTTCCTTGATACCATGCTTTTATTTATGGCTCCTCGTCTTGCTCATTGATTATTAAAGTTGGCATCCCCTACCTTTTATGGTATTTTTTCCAAGCTTCTATCCTTTTAACCATGGTTGGTCCTCCCCATTTTGCCTTCACTTCCCAACTTTTTTTTCTCTGCCTACACAATCCACTATCCTTTTCACCTACCTCCATCTCATATGTCCACTCTTAAACCATCCACCATGCCAAACACTTACATTGAACCTAGCTCTATTGTCTACGATCCTGTGGTGGAGAAAATTCTCAAGGATAGGAACTTTTTCCCCTTTCTCCACATGTTTTTTGGAGATGAGTTTGAAATCATGCTCGCCTTCCTATAATCTTGGGAAAATGACTCTGTTATAGTGTGTGGTAGGAGTTTCATGGTAGACATCCATTTGTTGTCTTCCATCATTGTCCAAAGCCCTAAAGGCTACTCCATCCAAAGGCACAAACATAACTAGGAAATTGAGCTTAGTGAGTTCAAAGAAAATGAGAAGATCCTCAAAAATGCTAATAGCCTTGGGATTATCATAAGTGACCCATTAGGATGACGTGATGAAATCCATTATGGAATTCATCACTGTAAATGATCCTAAAAAACCCCTCAAAACCTACCATCTGGATTTTGTTAACCATTTTCATGACATAAACCCTCTCAGTATTCCTCTCTTCTTCTTCAACTCCATGAACTTCTCCATTACTACTTGTAGGAATAATAAGAGCCACAACCTCCCCCTCCATTAGGGTATGTACAAGGTTATTTATACCTACATCTTTGCCAATAGCCCCAAACCCAATCCTAATATTCCCAGTCCTACTAAGACTACAGGTTCCTCTACTCACCTCACCCTTACAAAAAAATAGGAAATCCATTGAGGTTGTTACTGAATTGAGGGCTAAGAAAAGCATCAGCTTTGAAAGCATGGAGGAACCTGTGAGGAAGTCTACTCGGATTCAAAACCTGGAAGCAAAGCACCATGTTATTGAAATTAAGAATGAGGAGGAAACTGAAGATGAGACCAAGCATTTGAAAGAATTCATCATCTCCTCAACTACTTCCATGATGAACATGATGGTAAATTCAATGATAGACATTCAGGAAGGTCTTTAGAATCTATTATTTGGAGGATAGAGTAACCAGAAGGTTGATTGTGGGTTTGAAGTTGAGAAGATTGCAGTCAATGAGGAGCCTAAGGATGTTGAGCCTAAGGATGGTGATCAGGAGGACACCAAGGATGACGACAAGACCTTAGCTGAGGATTAATATCCTCTTATTCATATTTTTGCTTCTAAGGCTACCCTACATGGAGCCTGGTCCTCCTTTGTTACTTGGTCTTTTTTTGTTCTTGTAGATACCCTGCGTAGAGCCATTTCCTTCTGGAATTGTATTTTTTTATGTCTTAGGTTGTGTTATGTACTTTTGTGTCCTTAAGTCTAAGGCTGCAACCTCTCATTTTTGTTTATTCTGGTGTTACTGTGTTCTTAAGCCTGAGGTTATGTCCTCTATTGTGGCTCATGTTGTTCTAAGGTCTATAGGGGGTCCCTGGTACTTCCTTCTTCGTATTATAACTATTTTTTTTGGTTTTGTATCAAGGTTTAGAGATCCTTAAAACCCTTTTTAGTAATATAAACTTTGAATTTACCAAAAAAAATTCTTCTTTTGTTCTCAAAATATAAAGCATTAGTACTCAACAAAACCTTTCATATTTTATTTTCACCATTCAAGAATTACAATATAACATAAGCCACTATCACACCTTATTAATCCTATTCTTACAAAATAATATTCAACACAACAAGGCACAAATTACACACATGCAATTTCCATATACACCTTATACCTCCTACTTAAAAATAAAATATTTCAATCCACTTCAAACTTCCAACATGAATATTATATCATTACTTTGAATTATGCACCAAACATAGCACTAACAATCTAAATTATAAACTCCATGTTTTCCCCCTTTTAATTCAAAAATTAAAAAAAATGATGGACTTCTGACTCCCTAAGCAAGCGCATACCTTAGACTTTGGAAAATAATTATTTCAAAAAAATGTGCCCACTTTTCTATCGCCGCTATGATTTGAACTTGCATCCCTTTCTAGCTCGTGCCCTAATGCTTAGCTAGGCCACCATGTAGGCTAACCACCCACATAGAACTCAAAGTACATGCACTCCATCCAATGCATGATTTCTATTCAAAAACCTTCATGAATCAAAAACTCTATCACACTGCCTTCGTTGTGTCTTGAACTTGAGACCTCCCCTCTGCCACTCCTTAGCACTGGGAGTTCTGCCATTTGGGCTAGTTGCTGAAATAGAACCAACGTTCATTACCCCTTCTACTTGTCCATGTTCTCTACCTCAAAACATGAACCTGTCCCTTGTCTTCTTCTCCTACTCTACTGCAAATGAAAAAATCATGAAGGTGCATGATTTTAAATTTATTTTTTGCACCTTAGCATTGCAATTTACCTATCTTATATATGCAAATGTCTACTTTGGAGCTTGACGTCAGCGCATAACAAATGTTTAAATTTCAACCTTAACCTTTGGTGCTCACCATTTAATTTTTATTTTTTATAATATTTTAAATCTATATAGATTTAAATATTATAATTTATATTTCTCATTTGGTCCTTTTCTTAAGATAAATTCTTTACCACCATGAAACATTTTTTTTTTCTTTTGCAAGTACCACCATGGTAAATCAATTAAAACTTTTATTTTTCCTTTGCAAATACCACCACAGAGATTGCCATGTTTTTTTCTTGCTCACACAACCATGAAGAACCTTATCTTTTTCTTGCTCCCACATTGCCTCATGTACCCTTTGAATATTATTCTCACCTGTCTTTCCTTTGACATCAATGACAACCCAATATACTTAAAATTTCCAACAATAAGAAGTGAGGGGTATGAGACCTTAATTGATTAAAGAAGTGTTTTTTTTTTTTTTTTTTTAATTGTAAAATTTAATTAAAAAAAATATTAGGAACTTTAAAATTTTAATTTTAACTTTAATTTTTTTCTTAGGAACTTTAAAATTTTAATTTTTTAACCTTAGAAAAAAAACAAAAAAATCAAAATGTTAGAAAATTAATTTTTTTTCAAAAACTTTAGGAAAAAAAAAAATGTTTTTTCAAATAAAATCAATGTTTCTTCATACCCCTCACTTCACACCCCTAATTTATACCCCTAACTAATTGAATACTTACAAAAACCATTTATTTAATTAATTAATGTCTCGTACCCTTCACTTCAGGGTTTAGGGTTTAGGTTTTAGTTTAAAAAGTAGTTTTTGTAAGTATTCAATTAGTTAGGGGTATGAAGTTAGGGGTATGATACATTAATTGATTAAAGAAGTGGTTTTTGTAAGTATTTAATTAGTTAGTGGTATGAATTTAGGGGTATGAATTGAGAGGCATGAAGTAAGGGGTATGAAGTTAGGCATATGAAGAAAGGGGTATGAAGTGAATGAAGTTAGGGGTATGAAGTGAGGGGTATGAGACCCTAATTGAATAAAGAAGTGGTTTTTGTAAGTATTCAATTATTTATGGGTATGAAGAAAGGGATATGAAGAAAGAGGTATGAAGTGAGGGGTATGAAGAAAGGGATATGAGACATTACTAAATTAAAAAAGTGGTTTTTGTAAGTATTCAATTACTTAGGGGTATGAAGTGAGGTGTATTTAGTGAGGGGTATGAATAAAGGGGTATGAAGTGAAGGAAGTTAGGGATATGAGACCTTAATTGATTAAAAAATTAGTTTTTATTAGTATTCAATTAGTTAGGGGTATGAATAAAGAGGTGTGAAGTGAGGGGTATGAAGAAAGAGGTATGAAGTGAGGGGTATGAAGAAAGGGATATGAGATATTATTTGATTAAAGAAATGGTTTTTATAAGTATTCAATTACTTAGGGGTATGAAGTGAAGGGTATTTAGTGAGGGGTATGAAGAAAGGGGTATTAATAAAGATGTATGAAGTTAGGGGTATGAATTTAGCGATATAAAAAAAAAGGGTACGAAGTTAATGATATGAAGAAAGGGGTATGAAGTGAATGAAGTTATGGATATGAAGTGAGGGGTATGAGACCTTAATTGATTAAATAAGTATTTTATGTAAGTATTAAATTATTTATGGGTATGAAGTTAGAGGTATGAAGTAAAGGGTATGAAGTGAGGGGTATGAAGAAATGGGTATGAATAAAGGGCTATGACGTTAGGGGTATGAAGAAAGGGGTATGAAGTAAGGGATATCAAGTTAGGGGTATAAATAAAGGGGTATGAAGTGAGGGGTATGAGACCTTAATTGACTAAATAAGTGGTTTTTGTAAGTATTCAATTAGTTATATTTGTGAAAAAAGGGGTATTAAGAGAGGGGTATGAAGTTAGAGGTATAAATATAGGGGTATGAAGAAAGAGGTATTCAATTACTTAGGGGTATGAAATGAGGGGTATTTAGTGAAGGATATGAGGAAAGGGGTATGAATAAATGGGTATGAAGAAATGGGTATGAATTAAGGGGTATGAAGTTAGGGGTATGAAGTGAGGGGTATGAGACCTTAATTGATTAAAGAAATAGTTTTTTTAAGTATTCAATTAGTTAGGGTTGTGAAAAAATGGGTATGAAGAAAGGGGTATGAAGTAAGGGGTATGAAGAAAGGGGTATAAATAAAGGTGTATGAAGTAAAGGGTATGAAGTGAGGGGTATGAATAAAGGGGTATGAAGTGAATGAAGTTAGGGGTATGAGACCTTAATTGATTAAAGAAGTTTATTTTTATAAGTATTCAATTATTTAGCGGTATGAAGAAGGGGATATGAAGTGAGGGGTATGAAGAAAGGGATATGAGACATTAATTGATTAAAGAAGTTGTTTTTTTAAATATTAAATTAATTATGGGTATGAAGTGGGGTATTTAGTGAGGGGTATGAAAAAAGGGGTATGAAGTTAGGGCTATGAAATTATGGGTATGAAGAAAGGGATATGAAGTTAGGGGTATGAAAAAATGGGTATGAAGTGAGGGGTATGAAGAAAGGGGTGTGAAGTGATGGGTATGAAGTTAGGGGTATGAGACCTTAATTGATTAAATTTAGGGGTATGAAGAGAGGGGTATGAAGAAAGGGCTATGAAGTGAGGGGTATGAAGAAAGGGGTATGAATTGAGGAGTATGAAGTTAGCATTATGAAGTGAGGGGTATGAAGTTAGGGGTATGAGACCTTAATTGATTAAAGAAGTATTTTTTTATTTTATTTTTTTAATTGTAAACTTTAATTAAAAAATAGGAACTTTAAAATTTTAATTTTTTATTAGGAAATTTAAAATTTTAATTTTAATTTTAATTTTTTAACCTTAAAAAAAATCAAAGCGTTAGAAAATCAAATATTTTCAAAAATTTTGAAAAAAAAAAAAAAAATTAATGTTTCTTCATACCCCTCACTTCACACCCCTAACTTCATACCCCATTCTCCATACCCCTAACTTCATACCCCTCACTTCACACCCCTAACTTCATATCCCTCACTTCATACCCCCTAAATTTATACCCCCCACTAATTGAATACTTACAAAAACCAAATTTTTAATCAATTAAAGTCTCATACCCCTAACTAATTGAATACTTATAAAAAACACTTCTTTATCATACCCCTAAATTTAGGGTTTAGTGTTTAGGATTTAGTTAAAGAAGTGGTTTTTGTAAGTATTCAATTAGTTAGGGGTATGAGACATTAATTGATTAAATAAGTGATTTTTGTAATTATTTAATTAGTAAGGGGTATGAAGTTAGGTATATGAAGTGTGGGGTATGAAGTTATAGGTACGAAGAAAATGGTATGAAGTGAATGAAGTTAGGGGTATGAAGTGAGGGGTATGAGATCTTAATTGATTAAAGAAGTGGTTTTTGTAAGTATTCAATTTGTTAGGGGTATGAAGTGAGGGGTATGAAGAAAGGGATATGAGATATTAATTGATTAAATAAGTTGTTTTTGTAAGTTTTCAATTACTTAGGGTTATGAATTGGGGGTTATTTAGTGAGGGGTATGAAGAAAGGGGTATGAATAAAGGGGTATGAATTTAGGGGTATGAAGTTAAGGGTGTGAATAAAGGGATATAAAGTGAAATAATTTAGGGGTATGAGACCTTAATTTATTAAAGAAGTGGTTTTTGTAAATATTCAATTAGTTAAGGGTATGAAGAAATGGGTATGAAGAAAGGGGTATGAAGTAAGGGGTATGAATAAAGAGGTATGAAGTGAGGGTAAAAATAAAGGGATATGAGATATTAATTGACTAAAGAAGTGATTTTTGTAAGTATTCAATTACTTAGAGGTATGAAGTTAAGCATATGAATTTAGGGGTATGAAGATAGGGGTATGAAGTTAAGGGGTATGAATAAAATGGATATGAAGAAAGAGGTAAGTTAGGGGTATAAAGTGAATTAAGTTAGGGGTATGAAGTGAGGGGTATGAGACCTTAATTGATTAAAGAAGTAGTTTTTGTAAGTATTCAATTAGTTAGAGGTATGAATAAAAGGGTATGAAGAAATAGATATGAGACATTAAATGATTAAAGTAGTTTTTATAAGTATTCAATTACTTATGGGTATGAAGTGAGATGCATTTAGTGATGGGTATGAATAAATGGGTATGAAGAAAAGGGTATGAATAAAGGGGTATGAAGTTCAGGGTATGAAAAGAGAGGTGTGAAAAAGGGGTATGAAGTTAGGGGTATGAAGTTAGGGGTATTAATTTAGGGGTATGAAGAAAGGGGTATGAAGTAAGGGGTATGAAAAAAGGGGTGTGAAGTGAGGGGTAAGATGTTAGGGGTATGAGACCTTAATTGATTGAAGTTAGGGGTATGAAGAGAGGGATATGAAGAAATGGGTATGAAGTAAGGGGTATGAAGAAAGGCATATGAATTGAGGGGTATGAAGTTAGGGGTATGATGTTAGGGGTATGAAGTGAGGGGTATGAAGTTAGGGGAATGAAGTTAGGGTTATGAGACCTTAATTGATTAAAGAAGTTTTTTTATTAATTTTAATTTTTTAATTGTAAACTTTATTTAAAAAAATTAACAACTTCAAAATTTTAATTTTAACTTTACATTTTTTTCTTAGGAATTTTAAAATTTTAATTTTAATACTTATTTTAATATTTTAACCTTAGAAAAAAAATCAAACGTTAGAAAATCAATTATTTTTCAAAAACTTTAGAAACTCCAAAAATCGATATTTTTTACAAAAAAAAATCAATGTTTCTTCATACCCCTCACTTCACACCCATAACTTCATACCCCTTTCTTCATACCCCTTTCCTCATACCCCTCACTAATTTAATACTTACAAAAACCAATTCTTTAATCAATTAATATCTCATAACCCTAACTTCATACACCTCAGTTCATACCCCTAACTAATTGAATACTTATGAAAATTGTTTCTTTAATCAATTCATGTCTCATACCCTTAAATTCAAGGTTTAAGGTTCAGGGTTTAGGGTTTAATTAAAAAAGTGGTTTTTGTAAGTATTCAATTAGTTAGGGGTATGAGACACTAATTGATTAAAGAAGTGGTTTTTATAAGTATTTAATTAGTTAGAGCTATAAAGTTAGGGTTATGAAGAAAGAGGTATGAAGTAAATGAAGTTAGGGATATGAAGTGAGGGGTATGAGACCTTAATTTATTAAATAAGTGGTTTTTGTAAGTATTCAATTAGTTAGGGATATGAAGAAATGGGTATGAAGTGAGGGGTATGAAGAAAGGGATATGAAACATTAATTGATTAAATAAGTGATTTTTGGAAGTATTCAATTACTTAGGGGTATGAAGTGAGGGGTATGAATTTAGGGGTATGAAGAAAGGTGTATAAAGTTAGGGGTATAAATTAAGGGGTATGAGACCTTAATTGATTAAATAAGTTGTTTTTGTAACTATTCAAAAATTTAGGGGTATGAAGAAAAGGGTATGAAGTTAGGGGTATGAAGAAAGGTATATGAGACACTAATTGATTAAAGAAGTATTTTTTGTAAGTATTCAATTACTTATGGGTATGAATTGAGGGGTATTTAGTGAGGGGTATGAAGAAAGGGTTATGAAGAAAGGGGTATGAAGTTAGGGGTATGAAGTTAGTTTTATGAAGTTAGATGGTATGAAGAAAGGGGTTTGAAGTTAGGGGTATTAAGAAATGGGTATGAAGTGAGGGGTATTAAGAAAGGGGTATGAAGTTAGGGGTATGAGACCTTAATTGATTAAAATTAGGGGTATGAAGATATGGGTATGAAGAGAGGGGTATGAAGAAAGGGGTATGAAGTGAGGGGTATGAAGAAAGGGGTATGAATTGAGGGATATGAAGTTAGGGATATGAAGTGAGGGGTATGAAGTTAGGGGTATGAGACCTTAATTGATTAAAGAAGTGTTTTTTTTAATTTTAAAATTTTTTAATTGTAAACTTTAATTAAAAAAAAAATAGGAACTTTAAAATTTTAATTCTAACTTTGATTTTTTTTCTTTTTTTTTCTTAGGAAATTTAAAATTTTGATTTTAATTTTAATTTTTTAACCTTATAAAAATAAAAAAATCAAAACGTTAGAAAATCAATTTTGTTTTTTAAACTTTAGAAATTAAAAAAAAAAATCAATGTTTCTTCATATTCCTCACTTCACACCCCTAACTTCATACTCATTTCTTCAAACCCATAACTTCATACCCCTTTCTTCATACCCCTAACTTCATACCCCTCACTAATTGAATACTTACAAAAACTAATTCTTTAATAAATTAATGTCTCATACCCCTAATGTCATACCCCTAACTTCATACCCCTCACTTCATACCCCTAACTAACTGAATACTTATAAAAATTACTTCTTTAATCAATTAATGTCTCATATCCCTAACTTTAGGGTTTAGTGTTTAGTGTTTAGGATTTAGTTAAAGAAGTGGTATTTTTAAGTATTCAACTAATTAGGGGTTTGAAGTTAGGGGTATGAGACATTAATTAATTTAAGAAGTAGTTTTTTTAAATATTTAATTATTTAGGGGTATGAAGAAAAGGCTATAAATAAAGGGGTATGAAGAAAGTGATATGAAACATTAATTGATTAAAAAAGTTATTTTTGTAAGTATTCAATTAATTAGGGGTATGAAGTGAGGGGCATTTAGTGAAGAGTATGAAGAAAGGGGCATGAAGTTAGGTGTATGCATTTATGAGTATGAAGAAAAGGGTATAAATTTAGGGGTATGAATTTAAGGGTATGAAGAAATGGGGTATGAAGAAAGGGGTTTGAAGTTAGGGGTATGAAGTTAGGGGATATGAATAAATAGGTATGAAGTGAATGAAGTTAAGGGTATGAAGTGAGGGGTATGAGACCTTAATTGATTAAAGAAGTGGTTTTTTTAAGTATTCAATTAGTTAGAGGTATGAATAAAGGGGTATGAAGTGAGGGATATGAAGAAATGAATATGATACATTAATTTATTAAAAAAGTTGCTTTTGTAAGTATTCAATTATTTAGAGGTATGAAGTGAGGGGTATTTAGTGAGAGGTATGAATAAAGGGATATGGATAAAGGGGTATGAAGTTAGGGTTATGAATTTAGGGGTATGAAGGAAAGGGTATGAAGTTAGTGGTACAAAGTTAGGGGATATGAAGAAAGGGGTATTAAGTTAGGGGTATGAAAAAAGGGGTATTAAGAGAGGGGTATGAAGTGAGGGGTGTGAAGTGAGGGGTATGAATTTACCGATATGATACCTTAATTGATTAAAGTTAGGGGTATGAAGAAAAGGGTATGAAGTTAGGGGTATGAAGAAATGGATATGAATTTAGGGGTATGAAATTAGGGGTATGAGACCTTAATTGATTAAAGAAATGTTTTTTATTTTATTTTAATTTTTTTAATTGTAAAATTTAATTAAAAAAATAGGAACTTTTTTATTTTAATTTTACTTTTTTTTCTTAGGAACTTTAAAATTTTAATTTTAATTTTTTTTTAACCTTAGAAATGAAAATGTTAGAAAATCTAATGTTTTGCAAAAACTTTAGAAAACCCAAAAAATTGATATTTTTCCAAAAAAAATAATGTTTCTTCATACCCCTCACTTTACACCCCTAAATTCATACCCCTTTCTTCATACCACTAACTTCATACCCCTCACTTCATACCCCTCACTTCAAACCTCTCACTTCATACCCCTCACTAATTGAATACTTATAAAAACTAATTATTGAAGTAATTAATGTCTTATACCCCTAACTTCATATCCCTGACTTCATACCCCTCACTTCATACCCCTTAATAATTGAATACTTACAAAGAGGTATGAAGTTAGGGGGTATGAATAAAGGTGTATGAAGTGAATGAAGTTAGGGTTATGAAGTTAGGGGTATGAGACCTTGATTAAATAAGTGGTTTTTGTAAGTATTCAATTAGTTAGAGGTATGAAGAAGTGAGGGGTATGAAGTGAGGAGTATGAAGAAAGAGGTATGAAGTGAGGGGTATGAAGAAAGGGATATGAGATATTAATTGATTAAATAAGTGATTTTTGTAAGTATTCAATTACTTAGGGGTATGGAGTGAGGGGTATGAAGAAAGAGGTATGAAGAAAAGGGTATGAAGTTAGGGGTATGAAGAAAGCGGTGTGAATTTAGGGGTATGAAGTTATGGAAATGAAGAAAGAGGTATGAATTTAGGGGTGTGAAGTGAGGGGTATGAAAAAAACATTGATTTTTTTCCAAAGTTTTTGAAAAAAATTGATATTCTAATGTTTTGATTTTTGTTCTTTTTTCTAAAGTTAAAAAATTAAAATTAAAATTAAAATTTTAAATTTCCTATTTTAAATTGAGGGGTATGAATTGATGGATATGAAGTTAGGGGAATGAATATAGGGGTATGAAGTGAGGGGTATGAAGTTAGAAATCTGAGACCTTAATTGATTAAAAAAGTGTTTTTTTATTTATTTTAACTTTAGTTTTTTTTTCTTCCTTTTTTCTTAGGAACTTTAAAATTTTAATTTTAGTTTTAATTTTAATTTTAAATTTTTAACTTTAAAAGAAAAAAATCAAAACATTAGAAAATAAAAATCAAAATCACAAACTTTAAAAAATCCAAAAAAAATCAATGTTTAAAAAACAAAAATCAATGTTTCTTCATTTCCCTCATTTCACACCCCTAACTTCATACCCCTTTATTCATACCCCTAAATTCACACCCTTAACTTCATACTCCTCACTTCATACCCCTCACTAATTGAATACTTACAAAAACCAATTCTTTAATCAATTAATGTCTCATACCCCTAACTTCATACCCCTCACTAATTGATTAAAGAAGTGGTTTTGTAAGTATTCAATTAGTTAAGGGTATCAAAAAAGTGGTATAAATAAAGAGGTATGAAGTGATAGGTATGAAGAAAGGAATATGAGACAATAATTGATTAAATAAATGCTTTTTATAAGTATTCAATTATTTAGGAGTATACCATTGCTCATGGAGCTAGACCTATCTCTCATCTTCAATTTGTGGATGACTCTACCCTTTTAGGTAAAGCTACAGCTAAGGAAGCTTCTAATATTAAGCAAATCATTAGTTGTTTTTCTAAGGCTACTAGGCAGTTGATCAATGAAGACAAATCTAAAATTATTTTCTTTCATTGCTCTGCTAGACATGAATCCATGGTCTTGGATAAATTAAGATATAAGAAGACCTCTCTTCCAATCACTTATTTAGGTATTCCCATGAATATTCAAAGGCAGAAAAATAAAGATTGGTGGACAAAGTCAAGAAGAAAATTAGAAAGTGGACCAACAAGTGGCTTTCTTCTGGGGCTAGAATCACCTTGGTAAAATCAGTCCTTCAAGCTATTCCTATTTATGTTTCTTTCCGCTTTTGAATATCCCAAAGGTTCTTCAAGAATTGGATCAAATCACCATCGTTTCCTTTGGAGTGGTACTAAGGAGAAAAGAAAATGAGCCTTGGTGAAATGGGATATTTTGTCTTCCTAAGAGTGAAGGGGGGTTAGGATTCCGGTCTTCAATTAATAACAACAAAGCTTTAGCTATTAAATTATATTGGAGGATGTTGCATAACCCCAATGCTATTTGGGCCAATAATCTCCATGCTAAATATGCTGAGAACAAAAGTCCTGAAGACCTTGTTTGCTATCAACTTCCTACCAAAGGTTCTCCCATTTTAGTATTTCTTAAGACTAGTGAGGATTTGATAAAGAAAAAATTATTTTGGATCATTCATAATGGTCAACATGCAAATTTTTGGATAGATTCTTGGGATGGTCACAATCCTTTGATAACTCAGTTTCCCAATTGGAGGCCTTGGATGGAGGAGCTTCACCAAGCTAATTGGATAAAGGTGGCTAATTACTATTGGTACCATACTGGTAATTCAAAGGTTGGTAGATATTGGATTCCTATTGAGGACTAGCCTATTCAAATCCTAGAAAGGCAAAGACAAGATATCCAAGGCATCCTTCATATGAGATCCCTCTCTTGGTCCCATGAAAAAGATTGTTTTGGATGGAACAACACTACTAAGGGTGAGTATTCAGTTGCTCAAGGTTATTTGACCTTATGCCATAATAATCCCAACCATTATTTTGACATATTTTCTCAATTGTGGTCTCAAAAGCTCTAGCCTAAGGTGAGGTTCTTTAATTGGATTTTATTGCATCATTGGGTGCTTACTGGTGAGCAACTTATGAAGCATGGTTTTCATGGCCCTTTTAGATGTGAAATGTGTGAAGAGAATGTAGAAAATATCAACCATATTTTTATTGAGTGTACTTTAGCCTATGAGCTATGGAGGAGAATGGCAACTTTACTTGGCTTATAGTGGTCCAATTTTTTCACTTTTGAACAACTTTGGAGGGATTGGCCTAATCAAGAGGGTGTTGATCATTTTATTAGGTAGTTAGTTTGGATGGGTTCTACCATTCTTCTTTGGAATATTTGGAATGAAAGGAACAACCGAATTTTTAATCAAGATAGGAAGGATATTCACTATATTTGGCAAAAGACCATAACCAACTTAGTTGAATCAGTCCATCAACTCCTTAATCACTCACAAAACTCCCACCAAATATGGGATCAAGTGATGCAAATATTGAAGATTAAACCTTCTAAGGGCAACCAACTTAAAGGGAATGTGAGTATTAGTAAGATGGATAGGACTAGAAATTGGCAACCTCCTCCTAAGGATTTTGGAAAAGTCAATACCGATGGAGCCTCTAGAGGGAACCCTAGAAAAGCCAGTGTGGGAGGAATTGGTAGACTTTCAGATGGCTCCCTGGTTTTTACTTTTTCTAAGAATTTGGGTATTCTTTCCAATAACCTTGTTGAGGGGTATGGTATCCTTAGAGGCCTTCAAGAGGCTACTAAGTTTGGATGGGAAAAGGTGTTAGTTGAGTAGGACTCTCAACTTATGATTAATCTCTTGAAGACTCCTTCTAAGAATCATAAGGTGGATTGGAGGATAAAAAGAATTATTGAGAAGATTTAGTTAATCCGGATGAGATTTTTAAAAGTTGATTACAATCATGTGGTCAGAGATCAAAACAAGAGTGTTGATGCTTTAGCTAATTGGGCTTTGGACAAAGGTGATCTTCCTTGTTATGGCCACCCTCCTATATGGTGGGCTTCTCAAATTAGGGAAGCTCTTCTTTCTATCATTTCTTTGGATGGCTCCAGTTCTGAAGGTACCTAGTTTCTTCTTGTTTTTTTTTTTGTTTCTCTTTGGTTCATTCAGTTTTTTAGTTCCCTAGCTCATTCTATTCTTTATTTTTTTTCCTCTGTTGATTCTTGCATTAATAGTCTTCTGGTCTAGATAGGTCATTGTTTTGTTCTTCTTTTTTTTTCTTTTGTCTTCTTTGTTTTTTTGTTTAGGTTTTTAAGGTGGGTGGGTTCTTTTGTTTTGTTTTGTTTTTGTGTTCTTTGTGTTGTTTTTTGTTGTTCTTGTGTTTTTGTTGTTTTGTTTTTTTTTATGATTTTTGTTATTGTTCTTGTGTTTTTTTCGTTCTTGTTCTTGGGTTTCTCTTTGTTTGTGTTATTTCATTTTTTTATGTGTGAGTATTTTCTATGTTTTTTGTTTTTGTTTATTGTCTATTGTTGGTTGTTTTTATTTTTATTTTTATTTTTATTTTATTTATTTTATTTTTAAGGTTTTGGTTGTGTTTATTTTTCATGTTTTTTTGGGTTATGTCTTTGTAGTGTTCTGTTGTTTTTGTCTTGTTTGTGTTTTGTTATGTGGTTCTTGTGTTTTTCTATGTGGTTTGTGTTGTGGTTTCTTTTATCTTATTGTGCATGTTTGGTTGTGCTTTTGGTTTTGACACACTCAAGGAGCATGTTTTTTATTTTATTTTATTATTTTTGTTGTTATTTACTTTTTTTAATTTGGTTTTGTGTGTTTGTTTGCTCCTTGAGTATGTCAAAGGTGGTAGGCTAGGTCCAAGTCCTGGGCGTTTTTGGTGGAATGGATACCCCTACCTCCTTGGGTCTTACTCGAAAGTGGCATCCCTTTTGGGATGTTTTCCACAAATAAAAAAAAATATTTTATTTAGGAGTATGAAGTGAGGTATATTTAGTGAGGGGTATGAATTTATGGATATGAAGAAAGGGGTATGAAGTTAGGGAGTATGAAGAAAGGGGTATGAAGTTAATGAAATTAAGGGTATGAAGTGAATGGTATGAGAACATAATTGATTAAAGAAGTGGTTTTTATAAGTATTCAATTAGATATGGGTATGAAGAAAGGGGTATGAAGTGAAGGGTATGAAGAAAGGGATATGAGACATTAATTGATTAATGAAGTCATTTTTGTAAGTATTCAATTACTTAGGGGTATGAAGTGAGGGGTATTTATTGATGGATATGAAGTTGGGGTATGAAGTTAGGGATATGAACTTAGGGGTAAGAAGAAATGGGTATGAAGTTAGGAGTATAAATTTTTGGGATATGAAGAAAGGGGTATTAGGTTAGGTGTATGATGTTAGGCGGTATGAAGATAAAGGTATGGAGTTAGGATTATGAAGAAATGGGTATGAGACCTTAATTTATTAAATAAATGGTATTTGTAAGTATTAAATTAGTTAGGCATATGAAGAAAAGGGTATGAATAAAGGGATATAAGACTTTAATTGATTATAGAAGTGGTTTTTATAAGTATTCAATTACTTATGTGTATGAAGTGAGGGGTATTTAGAGAGGCGTATGAAGAAAGAGGTATGAATAAAGGGATGTGAATAAAGGGGTATGAAGTTATGGGTATGAACAAAAGGGTATAAAGTGATTGAAGTTATGGGTATGAAGTGAGGGGTATGATATTTTAATTGAATAAAGAAGTGGTTTTTATAAGTATTCAATTAGTTAGGGGTATGAAGTGATGGGTATGAAGAAAGGGGTATTAATAAAGGGGTATGAGATATTAATTGATTAAATAAGTGGATTTTATAAGTATTTGATTACTTAGGGTTATGATGTGAGGGGTATTTAATGCGAGGTATAAAGAAAGTGTATGAAGTTACGGGTATGAAGAAATGGGTATGAATTTAGGGGTATAAATTTTTTAGGTATGAATAAATGAGTATGAAGGAATGGGTATGAAGTTAGGTGTATTAAGTTATGGGGTATGAAGAAAGGGGTATGAAGTTAGGGGTATGAAGAAAGGGGTATGAAGAAAGGTGTATGAAGTGAGGGGTATGAAGAAAGCAGTGTGAAGTGAGGGGTATGAAGTTAGGGGTATGAGACCTTAATTTATTAAAGTTAGGGGTATTAAGAGAGGGGTATGAAGAAAGAGGTATGAAGCGATGGGTATGAAGAAAGGTGTATGAAGTAAGGGGTATAAAAAAAGGGGTATGAATTGAGGTGTATGAAGTTAGGGGTATTAAGTGAGGGTTATGAAGTGATGAGTATGAAGTTAGGGATATGAAGTTAGGGGTATGAGACCTTAATTTATTAAATAAGTATTTTTTTTTTTTTAATTGAAAATTTTAATTAAAAAAATTAGGATAATTAAAATTTTAATTTTAAAGTAATTTTTAATTAAAAAAATTAGGAAAATTAAAATTTTAATTTTAACATAACTTTTTTCTTAGGAACTTTTAAAAAATTATTTTAATTTTAATTTGTTAACCTTTGACAAAAAAAAAAAAAATCAAAACGTTAGATAATAAATTCTTTTTCAAAAACTTTAGAAAATCCAAAAAAATCAATTTTTTTTTCAAAAAAAAATCAATGTTTCTTCATACCTTTCACTTCACACCCCTAAATTCATACCCCTTTCTTCATACCCCTAACTTCATACGCCTCACTAATTGAGTACTTACAAAAACCAATTCTTTAATTAATTAAAGTCTCATACCCCTAACTTCATATCCCTAATTTCATACCCCTCATTTCAAATCCCTAACTAATTGAATACTTACAAAAACCACTTTTTTAATCAATTAATGTCTCATACCCCTAACTTCAGGGTTTATGATTTATGGCTTAGGGTTTAGGGTTTAGTTAAAGAATTTTTTGTAAGTATTTAATTAGTTAGGGATATGAGACATTAATTGATTAAAGAAGTTATTTTTGTAAGTATTTAATTATTTAGGGGTATGAAGTGAGGGGTATGAATAAAGGTGTATGAAGTGATGGGTATGAATAAAGGTGTATGAAGTGAATGACTTTAGGGGTATGAATAAAGGGGTATGAAGTGAATGAATTTAAGGGTATGAAGTGAGGGGTATGAAATTTTAATTGATTAAAGAAGTTGTTTTTGTAAGTATTCAATTATTTAGGGGTATGAAGAAATGGGAATGAAGTGAGAGGTATGAATAAAGGGATATGAGACATTAATTCATTAAAGAAGTGGTTTTTTTAATTATTCAATTACTTAGAGATATGAAGTGAGGGGTATTTAGTGAGGGATATGAATAAAGGGGTATGAAGCTAGGGGTATGAAGAAAGGCGTATGCAGTGAATGAAGTTAAGGGTATGAAGTGAGGGGTATGAGACCTTAATTTATTAAATAAGTGGTTTTTGTACATATTAAATTAGTTAGATGTATGAAGAAATGGGTATGAAAAAAGTGGTATGAAGTAAGGGGTATGAAGAAAGGGATATGAAACATTAATTGATTAAAGAAATGGTTTTTGTAAGTATTCAATTACTTAGGGGTATTAAGTGAGGGGTAAGAAGAAAGGTGTATGAATAAATGGGTATGAAGTTAGTGATATGAATTTAGGAGTATGAATAAAGTGGTATGAAGTTAGCGATATGAAATTATGGGTCTAAATAAAGGGGTATGAAATTAGGGGTATGAAGTTAAGGGTATGAATAAAGTGGTATGAAGTGAATGAAGTTAGGGGTATAAAGTGAGGAGTATGAGACCTTAATTGATTAAAGAAGTGGTTTTTGTAAGTAATAAAATAGTTTGGGGTATGAAGAAAGGGGTATGAAGTGAGGGGTATGAAGAAAGGGATATGAGACATTAATTGATTAAAGAAGTGGTTTTTGTAAGTATTCAATTACTTGGGGGTATTAAGTGAGGGGTATGAGAAAAGGGGTATGAATATAAGGGTATGAAGTTAGGGGTATGGAAAAATGGGTATGAAGTTAGGGGGTATGAAGAAAGGGGTATCAAGTGAATGAAGTTAGGGTGTCAAGTGGTGGGTATGAGACCTTAATTGACTAAAACAATATTTTTGTAAGTATTCAATTACTTAGGGGTATCAAAAAATGGGAATGAAGTGAGGGGTATGAATAAAGGGATATGAGACATTAATTAATTAAAGAATTTTTTTGTAAGTATTCAATTACTTAGAGGTATGAAGTTAGGGGTATGAAGAAAGAGGTACGAAGTTAGGGGGTATGAAGAAAGGGGTATGAAGTTAAGGGTATGAAGAAAGGGGTATGAAGTGAGGGGTATGAAGAAAGGGGTATGAAGTGAGGAGTATGAAGAAATGGGTGTGAAGTGAGGGGTATAAATTTAGGGGTATGAGACCTTAATTGATTAAAGTTAGGGGTATGAAGATAGGGGTATGAAGAAAGGGGTATGAAGTGAGAGATATGAAGAAAGGGGTATGAATTTAGGGGTATGAAGTGAGGGGTATGAAATGAGGGGAATGAAGTGAGGGGTATGAAGTTAGGGTTATGAGACATTAATTGATTAAAGAAGTGGTTTTTTTTTTTTTTTTTTTTAATTGTAAACTTTAATTTAAAAAATTAGGAACTTTAAAATTTTAATTTTATATTTAATTATTTTTTCTTAGGAACTTTGAAATTTTAATTTTAATTTTTTAACCTTAGAAAAAAAACAAAAAAATAAAAACGTTAGAAAATTAGTTTTTTTCAATAACTTTAGAAAATCCAAAAAAATCGATGTTTTTTATCAAAAAAAAATATTAATGTTTCTTCATACCCCTCACTTCATATCCCTAAATTCATACCCATTTCTTCATACCCCTAACTTCATACCCCTTTCTTCATACTCCTAACTTCATACCCCTAAATTAATACCCCTCACTTCAAACTCCTAACTTCATACCCCTCACTTCATACCCTTAACTAATTGAATACTTACAAAAACCACTTCTTTAATTAATTAATGTCTCGTAGCCCTAACTTTAGGGTTTAGGGTTTAGGTTTTAGTTAAAGAAGTGGTTTATGTAAGTATTCAATTAGTTAGGGATATGAAGTTAGGGGTATGAGACATTAATTGATTAAATAAGTGGTTTTTTTAAGTACTTAATTAGTTAAGGGAATAAAGTAAGGAATATGAAGTGAGGGGTATAAAGTAAGTGGTATGAAGAAAGGGATATGAATTGAATAAATTTAGGGGTATGAAGTAAGGTGTATGAGACCTTAATTAATTAAAGAAGTTTTGTAAGTATTCAATTTTTTAGGGATATGAATAAAGGGGTATGAAGTGAGGGGTATGATTATGAAGAAAGGGGTATGAAGTGAGAAGTATGAAGAAAGGGATATGAGACAATAATTGATTAAAAAAATATTTTTTGTAAGTATTCAAATACTTAGGGGTATGAAGTGAGGGATATTTAGTGAGGGGTATGAAGTTAGGGGTATGAAGAAAGGGGTATGAAGTTAATTAAATTAAGGGTATGATACCTTTATTGATTAAAGAAGTGGTTTTTATAAGTGTTAAATTAGATAGGGGTATGAGGAAAGGGGTATGAAGAAAGGGATATGAGACATTAATTGATTAATGAAGTCATTTTTGTAAGTATTCAATTACTTGGGGGTATGAAGTGAGAGGTATTTATTGATGGGTATGAAGTTGGGGGTATGAACTTAGGGGTATGAATAAATGAGTATGAAGTTAGGAGTATAAAGTTTTGGGATATGAAGAAAGGGTTATTAATAAAGGGGTATTAGGTTAGGTGTATGATGTTAAGGGGTATGAAGAAATGGATATGAAGATAGAGGTATGGAGTTAGGAGTATGAAGAAAGGGGTATGAGACCTTAATTAATTAAAGAAGTGGTATTTGTAAGTATTCAATTAGTTAGGCATATGAAGAAAGGGATATGAATATAGTGGTATGAAGTGAGGGGCATGAAGAAAGGGATATGATATATTAATTGATTATAGAAGTAGTTTTTATAAGTACTCAATTACTTAGAGGTATGAAGTGAGGGGTATTTAGAGAGGGGTATGAACAAATGGGTATGAAGTTAGGGGTATGAAGTTAAAGAGTATGAAGAAAGGGGTATGAAGTGATTGAATTTACGGGTATTAAGTGAGAGGTATGAGATCTTAATTGATTAAAGAAGTGGTTTTTATAAGTATTCAATTAGTTAGAGGTATGAATAAAGGGGTATGAAGTGATGGGTATGAAGAAAGGGGTATGAAGAAAGGGGTATGAAGTGAGGGGTATGAAGAAAGAGATATGATAAATTAATTGATTAAAAAATGGCTTTTATAAGTATTCGATTACTTAGGGCTATGATGTGAGGGGTATTTAGTGTGGGGTATAAATAAAGGGTATGAAGTTAGGGGTATGAATAAAGGGGTATGAAGGAATGGGTATGAAGTTAGGTGTATGAAGTTATGGGATATGAAGAAAGGGGTATGAAGAAAGGTGTATGAAGTGAGGGGTATGAAGTTATGGGGTATAAAGAAAGGGGTATGAAGTTAGGGGTATGAATAAAGGGGTATGAAGAAAGGCGTATGAAGTGAGGCGTACGAAGAAAGCGATGTGAAGTGAGGGGTATGAAGTTAGGGGTATGAGACATTAATTTATTAAAATTAGGGGTATGAAGAGGGGTATGAAGAGAGGGGTATGAAGAAAGGGGTATGAAGTGATGGGTATGAAGAAAGGGGTATGAATTGAGGTGTATGAAGATAGGGGTATGAAATTAGGGGTATGAAGTGAGGGTTATAAAGTGATGGGTATGAAGTTAGGGGTATGAAGTTAGGGGTATGAGACCTTAATTGATTAAAGAAGTGTTTTTTTTTATTTTATTTTTTAAAATTGTAAACTTTAATTTAAAAAAATTAGGAAAATAAAAAATTTAATTTTAACTTACTTTTTTTTCTCATGAACTTTAAAAATTTAATTCTAATTTTAATTTTTTAACCTTTGACAAAAAAAAAAAAAAATCAAAACGTTAGAAAATAAAATATTTTTCAAAAACTTTAGAAAATTCAAAAAAATCAATGTTTCTTCATACCCTTCACTTCACACCCCTATCTTCATACCCCTAACTTCATATCCCTTTCTTCATACCCCTAACTTCATACCCCTCACTTCATACCCCTCACTATTTGAATACTTACAAAAACCAATTCTTTAATCAAGTAATGTCTCATACCCCTAACTTCATATCCCTAACTTCATACCCCTCACTTCAAACACCTAACTAATTGAATACTTATAAAAAATAATTTTTAATCAATTAATATCTCATACCCCTAACTTCAGGGTTTAGGTTTTATGTCTTAGGGTTTAGAATTTAGTTAAATACGTTTTTGTAAGTATTCAATTAGGTAGGGATATGAGACATTAATTGATTAAAGAAGTTGTTTTTGTAAGTATGTAACTAGTTAGGGGTATGAAGAAAGGTGTATAAAGTGAATGATTTTAGGGGTATGAAGAAAGGGGTATGAAGTAAATGAAGTTAAGGGTATGAAATGAGGGGTATGAGACCTTAATTGATTAAATAAGTTGTTTTTGTAAGTATTCAATTAGTTAGGGGTATGAAGAAAGGTGTATGAAGTGAGAGGTATGAATAAAGGGATATGAGATATTAATTGATTAAAGAAGAAGTTTTTGTAAGTATTCAATTACTTAGAGGTATGAAGTGAGGGGTATGAAGCTAGGGGTATGAAGAAAGGAGTATGAAGTTAGGGGTATGAATAAAGGCGTATGAAGTGAATGAAGTTAAGGGTATGAAATGAGGGGTATGAGACCTTAATTGATTAAATAAGTGGTTTTTGTATGTATTCAATTAGTTAGATGTATGAAGCAATGGGTATGAAAAAAGTGGTATGAAGTGAGGGGTATGAAGAAAGGGATATGAAACATTAATTAATTAAATAAGTGGTTTTTGTAAGTATTCAATTACTTAGGGGTATTAAGTGAGGGGTATGAAAAAAGGGTATGAATAAAGGGGTATGAAGTTAGGGATATGAAAAAGGGGGTATGAATAAAGGGGTATTAAGTTATGGGTATGAAGTTAGTGGGTATGAATAAAGGGGTATGAAGTGAATGAAGTTAGGGGTATGAGACCTTAATTGATTAAAGAAGTGGTTTTTGTAATTATTCAATTAGTTAGAGGTATTAAGAAAGATGTATGAAATGAAGAAAGTGATATGAGACATTAATTAATTAACAAAGTGTTTTTTGTAAGTATTCAATTACTTTGGGGTATGAAGTAAGGGGTATTTGGTGAGGGGTATGAATAAATGGGTATGAAGTTAGGGGGTATGAAGAAAGAGGTATGAAGTTGGGGGTATTATGTTAGGGGTATGAAGAAAGGGGTATGAAGTGATGGGTATGAAGAAAGGGGTATGAAGTGAATGAAGTTAGGGGTATAAAGTGAGGGGTATGAGACCTTAATTGAATAAAGAAGTGGTTTTATTAGTATTCAAATAGTTAGGGGTATAAAGAGATGGGTATGAAGATATGGGTATGAAATGAGGGGTATGAAGAAAGGGATATGAGATATTAATTGATTAAATAAGTGGTTTTTGTAAGTATTCAATTACTTAAGGGTATTAAGTGAGGGTTATTTAGTGAGGGGTATGAAGAAAGGGGTATGAATAAAGTTGTATGAAGTTAAGGGTATGAATAAAGTGGTATGAATTAAGGGGTATGAAGAAAGGGGTATGAGGTGAGTGAATTTAGGGATATGAAGTGAGGGGTATGAGATCTTAATTGATTAAAGAAGTGGTTTTTGTAAGTATTCAAATAGTTAAGGGTATGAAGAAAGGGATGTTAAATGAGAGGTATGAATAAATGGGTATGAAGAAAGGGATATGAGATATTAATTGATTAAATATGTGGTTTTTGTAAGTATTCAATTACTTAGGATTATTAATTGATGGGTATGTAGTGAGGGGTATGAATAAAGAGGTACAAAGTGAATTAAATTAGAGGTATGAAGTGAGGGGTATGAGACCTTAACTGATTAAAGAAGTTATTTTTGTAAGTTTTCAATTAGTTAGGGGTTTTAAGTTAGGGGTGTCAATGTTTCTTCATACCCATCACTTCACACCCCTATCTTCATAGCCCTTTCTTCACACCCCTAACTTCATACCCCTAACTTCATACCTCTCACTTCATACCCCTCACTAATTGAATACTTGCAAAAAACAATTTTTTAATCAATTAATGTCTCATACCCCTAACTTCATACCCCTAAATGCATACCCCTCACTTGATACCCCTAACTAATTGAATACTTATAAAAACCACTTTCTTAATCAATTAATGTCTCATACCCAAAACTTCAAGGTTTAGGGTTTAAGGTTTAGTTAAAGAAGTGGTTTTTGTAAGTATTCAATTAGTTAGGGGTATGATACATTAATTTATTAAATAAATTGTTTTTGTAAGTATTTAAATAGTTAGGGGTATGAATTTAGGGATATGAAATGAGGGGTATGAAGTAAGAGGTATGAAGTTAGGGGCATGAGTAAAGGGTAATGAAGTGAAAGAAGTTATGGGTATGAAGTTAGGGGTATGAGATCTTAATTGATTAAAAAAGTGGTTTTTGTAAGTATTCAATTAGTTAGAGGTATGAAAAAATGTGTATGAAGTGAGGGGTATGAAGAAAGGGGTATGAAGTAAAGGGTATGAATAAATGGATATGAGACATTAATTGATTAAAAAGTGATTTTTATAAGTATTCAATTACTTAGGGGTATGAAGTGAGGGGTAAGAAGAAAGGGGTATCAATAAAGGGGTATGAAGAAAGGGTTATGAGACATTAATTTCTTAAATAAGTGGTTTTTGTAAGTATTCAATTACTTTAGGGTATGAAGTGAGGGGTATAAAGTTAGGGGTATGAATTTAGAGGCATGAAGAAAGTGATATTAATAAAGAGGTATGAATTTAGGGGGTATGAAGTGAATGATTTTAGGGGAATGAAGTGAGGGGTATGAGACCATAATTTATTAAAGAAGTGGTTTTTATAAATATTCAATTAGTTAAGGGTATGAAGAAATGGGTATGAAGTGATGGGTATGAATAAAGGGGTATAAAGTGAGGGGTATGATGAAAGGGATATGATACATTATTGATTAAAAGAGTGGTTTTTGTAAGTATTCAATTACTTAAGGGTATGAAGTTAGGGGTATGAAGTGATGGGTATGAAGAAAAGTGCATAAAGTTAGGGGTATGGGGTATGAAGTTAGGGTATGAGACCTTAATTGATTAAAGAAGTGTTTTTTTTTTATTATAAACTTTAATTAAAAAAATAGGAACTTTAAAATTTTAATTTTAAATTTAGTTTTAATTTTAATTTTTTATCCTAAGAAAAAAACAAAAAAAAATCAAATCATTAGAAAATCAATTTTTTTTCAAAAACTTTAGAAAATCCAAAAAAAAAAAAATTAAAAAAAAAATCAATGTTTCTTCACCCCCTCACTCCACACCCCTAACTTCATACCCCTTTCTTCATACTCCTAAATTCATACCCCTTTCTTCATAACCCTAACTTCATACCCCTTACTTCATACCCCTCACTTCATACCCCTCACTAATTGAATACTTACAAAAAAACATTCTTTAATTAATTAATGTCTCATATCCCTCAATTCATACCCTTAACTACATGAATACTTACAAAAACCACGTCTTTAATCAATTAATGTCTCATACCCCTAACTTCAGGATTTATGGTTTAAGGGGTAGGGTTTAGAGTTTAGTTAAATAAGTGGTTTTTGAAAGTATTCAATTAGTTAAGGATATGAAGTTAGGGGTATGAGACATTAATTGATTAAAATAAGAGGTTATTGTAAGTATTTAATTAGTTAAGGTATGAATTTTGGGATATTAAGTTAGGGGTATGAAGAAATGGGTATGAAGTTAGGGGTATGAAGAAATGGGTATGAAGTTAGGGGTATGAAGAAAGGGGTATGAAGTGAGGGGTATGAGACCTTAAATGATTAAAGAAGTGGTTTTTGTAAGTATTCAATTATTTAAGGGTATGAAGTTAGGGGTATGAGATATTAATTGATTAAAAAAGAGGTTATTGTAAGTATTTAATTAGTTAAGGTATGAAGTTTGGGATATTAAGTTAGGGTATGAAGTGAGGGGTATGAAGAAAGGGGTATGAAGTTAGGGGTATGAAGAAAGGGGTATGAAGTGAGGGTTATGAGACCTTAAATGATTAAAGAAGTGGTTTTTGTAATTATTCAATTAGTTAGTGGTATGAATAAAGGGTTATGAACTTACGGGTATGTAGAAAGGGGTATGAAGTGAGGGACATGATGAAAGGGATATAATACATTAATTTATTTAAGAAGTAGTTTTTGTAAGTATTCAATTACTTAGGGGTATGAAGCAAAGGGTATTTAGTGAGGGGTATGAAGAAAGGGATGTGAATTTAGGGGTATAAATTTAGTGTTATGAAGAAAGGGGTATGAAGTTATAGGTATGAATAAAGGGGTATGAAGTGAATGATGTTAGGGGTATGAAGTGAGGGGTATGAGACCTTAATTGATTAAATAAGTGGTTTTTGTAAGTATTCAATTAGTTAGGGTTATGAAGAAAAGGGTATGAAGTGAGGGGTATGAAGAAAGAGGTGTAGACAGAGGTGAGTACATTCTTGGGATGGGGTGATGACAAGTTAGTATTAGGTTTCAAGCAAGTATACATGTTTTAGTTCAATGCTCTAACTCTCGATATCAGACATCAAGGTCTAGACATCAGGTAAGAAGGATCAGATGTTAGGAGAAGACATCAGGGTGCTAGACATAAGGCCTACAAGGGTAGACATCAGGGCATTAGATATCAGGAGGTCTTAGATGTCAGGTTAAGTCTAGATGTTAGGACTAGGTCTAGACATCAAGTTTGTCCTAGATATCAGGTCTGGGGGCTGACGGATAGCCGTCTGATGGCTACCAGACATCAGGGCTAGACATCAAACATTTGGTTCCTCGTCTCATATAGAAAACCTACAAAACACATGTATTTCTTTCTCCCTACTTTAGCACCTATTTTTTGCAACCTTCAATGGAAAACCTGCAATGACAATTAGCATAGAATAACCTGTAACATCTCCATTAATGGATTTCAACCTGTAACTCACAACACAATCATCCATTCACCATGTACACAGAATGTGTAAACAACATAACAACATCTGTATTACGTAGAATTAATAACATCAAAAGCTCTCACATCATAGGCATTACAATGTTTGAAGAGGGGGGTTAAATAGGAGGGGGTAAATTGGTTCCCCAACCAATTCCAAAACCGCCCCAACCATTTCCTTAACACATGCTTAAAACATTGCATTTAGACATCAACTACTTGCTAACTTAACTAATCCTAACTAGATGTCTGATTAACACATCTAGAGTCTTGTCTTTTAGTGTAATATGCATTTATATTTAACCTTGATTTCATTGGCTATATTTTTCATTAAATAAGATATAAGCACAAAAAAATACTTATATACATTGAAAAATTTGTGATGGATGTGTCATCCAGTCCTAGGATTTAGAACTGTTGTGTACATCTATCCTCCCTTTCAAAGAATTCGATGTCCTCAATGACTTTCTCTACTCGGATCTTGAAGTTCCAGCCTCGATCAATGTTAAGCTTGGTGGATGAGAAACCTACAATACCCATATGTACTCCTGGATTTGTTCTTGGTAGTAATCCCATTCATCCTTGAGCCTTTTTGCATAGTTAAAGTACTTAGCCCCATCCACTCCTAAGGCATTGGCTCTTTCCTCTGACTGCTTCAAGCTAGACAATAGTTTTGTTTCTCTGCTGCAAAACATATCCTTCAACCACTATTCTAAAATAGTAGCAGCTGATGTACATGTCTACTATTTTGCCATTCATAGTTCTTCTTGTAAGGTTACCTTCTCTTTCTTCAAGTTCTCTTTTCACTGAGCCCAAGCTCATTTCTGCTAGCTCCTATTAGTTGAATATGATTATGCTTTCTTGATCAGAAGCTCTTTCACATTTTTTAGTTGGGCAATTTTTGCTACTGTATCAGATAACTATTGGTCCTTTCTCTCTAAATTAGCTTTTAGTTCTTCCATGGTTTGTCCCAACTTCCACATTTCTACTTGAATTATGTTATGCGGTCCATACCTTTTGCTAACAGTTGTTCTTTCTTTGCTAAATATTCTACAACTTCTTGTTCTATGGCATATTTAGCTACATTTATGTGCTTGATTCCCTCGCCCAACCAAGCCAACAAGTGTACGAGGAAGTTTAACTACGTATACAAATGCAATAATTCTAGCACCACTTCCACTTGCGTGCCATGCTCCATAGGATGTTGTGGGATATTTTTGTCGTGGCCACAAACATAGACCTATTCTATGTCCAAATAGAGACTAGGTGTCATTTTTGGCAATTTTTTAATGTCCTCCATTGTTTGCAACTGGGCAGTAGGTAATGACCAAGGTTGTTTTGCATATATACTCAATATGTCCTTATACCAAGGTCCTTTGGCTACCCATTTGACCAATCGGTCAAGTTCTCCCTCCACCATGTCTTGCCACTTCTTCCATTGGCCCATGCATGCACTACTAAACTGTAAGCTCAAGTTGTTCATCACTTTTCATAGTTTTTCAAAATAAATTGTTGCTTGCTCATCCATTTCATCCGAATGGTCCATAAATTTTGGTATTTTAATAATGAATTCCTAATACCACATGTTCGTATGTTCTTCTTCACATGCAATTCCTTTGCCTCTCTCTTCTTGGTGAACAGATGGGTTATTTTCCACTATAGACTATCCCATAATCTTACTACCCTATTTTTCTTGTTCCTCCAACTTGTCCAAATCTATTATTTCTAGGGGTTTCTTCCCTTCATCTTTGGAAGTCTTTCCTTTTGTATTCCTTATTACTATCTCCTTCATGGGCTCTTCTACCTCCTCCAAATTTTTTGTAACCGGTGGTGGTAGGCCTTCCTCTACCCTAGGAATACTGCTAATTCCTAGAGCATCCATGGTAACTGTTTCCCTGGTTGCTATGGCAAACATCTCCTCTATGGAAAATGTGCTCAAGGTAGCTTTCAGTGTTGTCATTCTTGCCAAGGGTATCTCTATCATGTCTGGTGAACCTATACAGGTTATGTGCTCAACCTCCACCAAATACTTAGTAGGTCCAACCCATTCCACAGTACTGGTCCCGGTTGCCTGATTATGCAATGTAGGCAGTATAGAGAAATCAGCTTCCTCCTGTACTATCTGATAGTGCTCCTAACTATGGATTGTTTCTAAATTTTTTGCTATTTTATTCAATGCTTCCTGTGAGAAATTCAAGGATGGCTCATCAAATCGTCCTTTATTCCTCTGTCTAGGTTCTTCTGGAGATTGGGCCTTCTTCTATTTTTGTACATCTTCTTTTTGAGCTTGTGGTACTCCCTTATCCTCCCCTTATAGCACAACCACCAGCTTCTTCTGACATGGTTTATGTGAAATCTACTTCACATGTGCTTTCTTTGACGATGTCTTCTTCACTGGTTGGGTCTCCATCCACTTGCATATAGATGGTGCTAGATATGGAAATTCTTTCGGAGCATCAAATTTTGGGATAAGAACTTCTATCCTTGCTACTACATCCAAGATCAATCTAATCATGTGAAAGATCATAGAAAAATTCTTTGGTGTCCTCATCAGGAAATCCTATATGCAGTTTGATAGATATGTTTCCCAATCATATTGTGTACCTTGTGCTCTCCCCTACAAGTATGGAATCATCCATATAGGCAAATCCATACTTCATTATTCTCCTGATAGTCTTTCCATAATGACGTTCATAATCACTTCATATCCATCACTCTGGAGTTGCCCCTATTTCACTCCTCTTCCACCATGGATGCTTAACATAGTGTCTACCTTTTCCTTTGTTAGGTTGGTGATACTCATAATTAGTTTCGGTGTCTTCTTTGGATCCACTCTCTTATTCAGCATCGGCTAGCCCTTTAGTGGAAGCCCAAAAGTACATTGGAAGACTCTAGGAGAGAAATCAATCACCAGTGTAGTACCTTCTATCTCCACGAGACTGTTGTGCCTCCCTTCATCATATGTCTATAGTATTTGCATTAGGTACTCTTTGAAAATTCCCCTCTCAAAATGGGAAGCTTGTAAAATGAAGTGCAGTCCTGCCTCTATTATCTTCGCTCGTACTGGGTGGTTAGCTGGTGCATCTGCCCATCACTGGCGGTAATATTCTCCTATCAGGCATACCCAAGTAATTTCCTCCAATGGAATGGGTGCCTTTCCACTCTAATGAATCTCCTTACTTTTATGGGTTGTCACTTTGATTGCTTCTCTTTTGCTCCAAGCCTATCCCCCTTCTATACTTTTGCTTTGATCCTTCATTTCAATTTCTTGTTGGTGTTATAGCCTCTTGGCTACCATCGATTTGGGTTCGAGCTCACTCCATCCTAGGGTTTTCCCTAGTTTATGATGTGATGTCCTCATTTTTATTTTCTCTTTTTATATTTCAATTCTACCCTAGATTTCAAGTCTCCTAGTCATCAGGTCCTACAATTGTCAAGTTCTTCTAGCTATCAGGTCCAGCTAGCAATTGGGTTCCTTAGTCATTGGGTTCCTCAATCATCGGGTACAACTACCCATCAAGTATAGCAACCCATTAGGTTCCTCAGCTATCAGGTATAGTAACCCTTTAGGTACCTCAACCATTAGGTACATCAACCTATCAAGTATAGCAACCCATCAAGTACCTCAACCATCACGTACCACAATCCATCATGTACCACAATCCATCATGTACCACTATCTGTCAAGTGCTGCTATCTGTTAAGTGCTGCTACAATCTATCCATTTGTCATGAACCGTCTACTACGTCTAACTGTTGCACCTCTACTGCATGCTTCTCTCCTTCGCCTTCTCCTCTTACTTTCTTGAAAGTGATGTTGCAAAATGAATGGCCTCCTCCCCTTTTAAAGTTGCTCAAAACTGTTATGCAACCGCCAACTCGCAACTAACTCCTTGAATGCATGACACGTCGGATAGTTAGACATATAGGTGTCCCTATTTTTGTCTTATTCTTATTTCATATTTTCCCTATTTCATCTTTTTCCCTATTTCATTTTTTTACCTTTTTGACTTTTTATTTGACTTTTGACTTTTTTCTTATTTTTTTTATTTTTTCTTTCAAAACTGTCGGTGACGTCTATTGTTTAACATCGACAGGTGAACCGGATGGCCATGCCAATACGTAGTTCCTAGGCATCTAACATCTCATTTTTCTGATGATGACTATTTTATCTGAAACTATTAAATTCATATTCACTATCATTGTTTATTTCTTCCATCGTCTGACGTCTCCATCTATTACTCCATCTTGGGGGAGTTTCTGAACATGGCTGCTTTGGTATCTTACCATACCTCATGGAATAATATGCTAGTCTAGTTATATAACTTCTTTCAACTAATGGCATTCTTCTGGCTCACCAAACTAGTGGTTATTGGTTCGTCATCCATTATTATTAACAACTTGCTAATTTCTTTTTGTTTTTTGATGAATCTGTTCTATCCAGTTTTACACCAATCGTATATCTGCTTCTCTCGTATCAACAGTCTCACGATCCAGCTATTACCTTATGTTTCCCAAATGTGTACTTGGGTGTACAATATTATTTTTTGGATGGCTATATTTTGCTATATCCTCTCGGTGTCTATCGATAGAATTCAGGTGTTCTAGATGGGCGGGTACTAAGGGAACTCGTTCTGTACTCCCATAATTTTTCTAGATTATTATGCAATTGTCCAAGTAGTGAAACCTCTCCCCATATTGATAACCCTTTGCTTCTTCCATTTCCTACAACTAACCGTTCTTGATCCTATCGCTTGAAATTAGAGTTTCTTTCCCAATTTATTCTACTGCAAAATTGGTTACCGCTTCTTCGGCCTATTTTTGATCAAATCTCCCTAATTTTGTGTTTCTAAACTCCCAACTACTCAAGATTTTTTTATCCCTCAGTCGTTCTTGATGACATCTTTGGTTCCCATGAGCTTGTTGAGATGGACCTATCGGTCGGTTCTCAGGAGCACATAGTGATGGGTTGACTTGGACTAAGTCCTCAGATGGTCCTTACGGCCCAAACTAAGAACTAGTCAACCTATTGGTAGCTAAAATGGGATTTCTTCCTTTCAAACTACTAGGATGGAGGTAAACCATGCTCCTCCCTTGGTCGAGTACTCTCAAAGTTCCTTGCAATCTTTCGAGGGTACCTAAATTATCTTGGCTACAGGCTTTATTTAGCAGTTGTGCTCTTATCTTCGATGGATTGTGCATATGCATATGTGTTAATTAGTGTAAGATCCTCAATCTCCTATCATCCCTTATCAGTATTTTCCTCCACCTAATTTACTCAAAGCTACACTATAAGGTACAATAAGCTAGGTTTTCTTGGTACTCTTTTGAGAAGATTGAGTCGATACTAGAGTCATTTACCTCTCCTACCATGTTCATAGGCCATTCTAAAGTTTCTTGAACTCGTTGCTACAACTGCCTTACCTCTCATCTATGTTGGCATAAGTCCAGTGCAGCCATTCGATACCTGGCTACTTCCTCTTGCTTCGTCGGACGTCTCATGGCTCCAACATATGGTGTTCTCCATGCATGAGGTGGTGGACAATCTGGCATTGGCTCATTGTTTAATCCTCTATTATATTTGTCTTATAGGCTCCATGAAGCATCATCTTTGATTACCTGTGTAGTTTCCAAAAACTTAACACCATCTTGTTGACTGCACTCTTCATCCCTCTATCTCTTGTGATCTGGGTTAGGACTCGCACATGGTATGTCTAGATTTTGAGGTAGGTTGTTATAACTACTTGATTCTTCCCACAACTTGGTAGTTTTTGGTTTTTCTAGTATTATCTCGATGTCCTTCCATAGGATTTTTGCCATTTCTTCTCTGCTCATCTTGAGTTTAGTAGTCAAACTTTGTCCTACTTCACATACCCAAGGATTTTTAGGGGATTCTCTCATCTCTTGATGGTTCACTGACTCTACACTTGAGTATTCTTTTGTATTTAGCATGATTCTTAGTATATGTTAGGAACTTCTAGAGCGTGCATCTACTACCATTGTTTTTCCTTTTTGACTTCCTACTAGGCTGGCAGTTGCTTCTTGTTCTTCTTCTGGTAAGGAAAATAAACTACTTTCTAAGGAATTTCCCATCGCATCTCTTTTGAGTTCCCCTTGCTTTAGCTTCACCCATTCTATTAGGTAAGCTTCGTGTCTATCATTCACTCATTGCATGGTGTTGTCCAAATTCTAGATCACATGTTCCCATAGCTGATTTTTGTACTGCCTCAGAGTCTCATATTCTTCCTACAATATTTGTGTTTCTAACCTTATTCATTGTAGAAGTCTAAATCCATCTTCCTCATCTTCTTCTTCTTCTTCTTCTAAAACTTTCTATTGAGTGACGTCCATCATTACTTGGAGTTAGTCTTCCTCATTATTATTTTGAGGTCCTCCCTGTTCCATTGCTTATCTCTCCTTGCTCCCAAACAACCAATCCAAGTTATGAGTATCCTCCTCTCGAATAGTGCTACCCTACTCATTGGTTTTAGGAGGTTGTAGGCTTGGATCTCCTTCTATTTTGGAAGTTCTAGTTTACCCCAAGTTGATCATATTCACCTCAACATGCAGCCTTTATACCTTCAACTTGGAACTATTAATTACCTCAGGGTGCAAAATTCCATCCAATTTCCTTAGTCGTACTACCCCATTTTTGAGAACTTCCTCTACCTTGAAGATTCCAAGCCATAGGGTTTTCAATTTCCCTGGCTTGAGTTATCTCTTGCTATTATATTTGAGAACTATTCCACCAGCCTTTAGATCTATATTTTGGAGATTTTTATCATGCTAGAATTTCCTTCTCTTCTATGCTATCTCTGTTTCCCATTGCACCATCACCCGCTTCTCATCCAACTATACCAAAGCTATCAGTCACTCTCGAGTGCTTTCCTCATCATTCAACTGGCTGTCAACTACCACCCTCAAGCTAGGTACAAGAAATTCAACTGGTACCACTACCTCCTATCCATACATCAGTTGAAATAGTGTGTGATTTATGATGGGCTTCAAAGTGGTTCTATATGCCCATAAAATTGATGGTAATCATTCCTCCCAGTCGACTCTTTCTACTCTGCATGTCTTATACTTGATTGAAACCAAGACCTTATTTATCACCTCTGCCTACCCATTTGCTCTAGGTAATATGGACTTGACAATGAGTGAAAGATCCTAAATTTCTCCATTAAATTTAGAATAATTGCGTTCACAAAATGGCCACCTCTATCATTCATCAACTGTAGAGGTATCTCGAACCTTGTAATCACCTATTCATACAAAAATTGAGCCATGATTTTTTTTGAGTTGTCTGGTAAATCCCTTGCTTCTATCCATTTTGTGAGGTATTCTATTGTGACTATGATATATCAGCATCAACTTCTTCGACTTATTTTTAGAAGAACCTAGAAAATCTAGACCCCATCTCTCTAAGAGTTCCTAAGGCTATGATGGATGTAATGGCATGAAGTCTCTCTTCAAGGTTTTCCCCATTCTTTAACACATATCACATCCTACCATGAACTACTTTGCATCGTGAAAGAGGGTGGGCCACCACATACCTACCAACAACACTTTCCTGGCTATCACATCTAGTCCCATGTATCCTCCTGCCAATCCCTCATGTGTTTCCTTCAGGGTCTATTGCACTTCATCTTCCATTATATATCTTTGTAATATATGGTCCTCCCCCATCTTGTAAAGCAATCCTGCAATCAAGGTGAAGGGTGTTGACTTTGTAATCACTTTTCTCCACTCAACTGCTGATAAATCTTTTGGAAGCTACCCCATCGACAGATATTCCCCTATATGCTTATACCATCCAAGTATAGCATTAATCATAAATAATTATGCATCAAGGAATGCATCCGATATTCCTCCCTCTGTAGGTTATCCTGAGTGAATCCTTGACAATTGGTCCATTATTACATGTTTCTTCCTTGGTCTGACTACCACTCTAAACATGAATTCTTGCAGGATGATGAGCCATTGACTCACTCATCCATAAATTATCAATTTTTTATTAAGTATAATAGAGCCTTATGATCTACATAAAAACAAATGGGTTAGCTAGTAGATAGTACCTATATTTCTACACCGAATACTCCATTCCCAGTGCTTCTCACTTTGTTGTACTATAATTATTATTGGCTCTTAACAATAGCATGCTTGCAAAGTATATGTGCTGATCCAACCCGTATTGGCCTTCTTGTGCCAATGCATGTCCTATGGCAAAATTTGAGGCATCCACATGCACATGGAATTATTTTTCCCAATCTGGATAGACTAGGATAGGTGCTTTCACCAAGTGCCCTTTCAATCCCTCAAATGCTCCCTAGTGTTCCTTTGTCCATTTGAATGGAACACCCTTATGTGTAAGTGCATCTAGTGGATGAAATGTTAGTGCATAATTTCGGATAAACCTCCTGTAATATCTTATTATCCCCAAAAAAGTTTTAATTGAGCTCACATCATGTGGCTTCTCCATCAACAATATCACTCGTATATTTTCTAGGTCAGGCTTCAAACCCTCTTGGCATACTATGTGCCCTAGTAGCTTCTTGTATGGTATTAGTAATATGCATTTATTAGTTTTTAATGATATCCATGCTTTCTTGCATAAACCCATGCATTCCTCTAATGCCTTTAAATGATCTTGCATCTTCCCATTTAGTGACCAATCATCCAAAAAGACTTTAAAATTATCTATGGACATCTTATCAAAAATATACAAGATGATCCTCTAAAAAGTAGCGGGTGCATTGCATAGTCCAAATGGCATACGATTGTATGCATATATCCCATTTTCTACTACAAAAGTGGTTTTCAACTTGTCTTCCTCCACTATGCTAATCTGATTGTACCCCAAGAATCCATACAAAAATGAATATATCTCATCACCGGCTACTTCTTCAAGTATTGAATCTATGAATGGGATTGGGAAGGTATCTTTTATAGTTACGACATTCAAACTTCTAAAATCCACATAGATTAAAATTTTATCTGCTTCTCATTTTAGAGTGATCACAATTGGTGAGGCCCACTCACTTGTTGTAACCTTGAATATAATACCTACATCCAACATCTTGTCGATTTTGGCATTCGCCTTTGCTACATATTTGGGATTCATCTTGTAAGTTCACCTTCTCACAGGTTGTGCACCTTCTATTAAAGGAATCTTGTGTACATAGAGCTTAGGTGGTACTCCCTTCAGGTCTTTTTATATCCAAGAAAACACATCCTTATAATCTAGAAAAATCTTGAATGCTGCTATTTTTAGTATTGGATCCCAATCATCTTCGCATTTGATCATATTCTCCTCACATTTTTCTCCCAATTTTACCCGAATCATTATTGGACCTTCATATTTGATTGACTCAGGTTCCTTTTCTGCCTTCAGTGCAATGATAGGGTGGGTTGGTTTATCTTCAATGATAGCCTCCCCCATCGTGAATTCTAAAAAATTCTTGGAAAATGTCCACTTATCTTGTTCCTGATCCTTCTCTGTTGTTGTCTATATTTTGTTGTTGATCTCTTTTTTGGGTTCTTGCACCTCATCCCTTTGAATCTCAATTTTTACCTCTATGCACAAAAATTGAGGAGAGAAAATTTTGTAATCTTCCAACTGATAATGTAATAGACCCTTGTCTTGGTCATATTCATATTCTATGTAGTTATCAAGCTGCAACACTCCCTCCTTGTCTGGTTCATATCCTGCCTCACCATATGACAAAGAGGATCCTGAATCATATGAAGTGGCTATATCTTGGCTAACTATTTTATTCTTTAGATTAATTATATATTTGTGTTGTCTTTGTTTGAAATATAGTCGTTCCTTCTTCCAATTATGGTTTACTTTGGTTGCCCTTAACCATCCTCATCCTAGTAGTGCATCATATATGGACTTCTACATAGCAATAATGACAAAGTACAATATAAAGTCTTATTTTGCTATGCATATTTTTTGGTTCATCAAGATACATATTATTTCAATGACATACTGCTCAGCTCCATATGGCTTGAAAGTCAGATATCGTAAGGCAGGTTGCCCAATTATCCATCATGTCTTCTCTAGAATTACATTCACACTCAATCCTCCATATACAATCACTTGATTCAGCCTATGGTCCAAAACTTCCATTTGAACTATAGTTGGCCTCTTCCTTGCTTCAATCATTAGGATTGTCAGATCGATAAACTGGTCTGCTTGATAGTTACTACCTATTGAGTTTCATCCTTTTTCTTTATGACTTCCCCGATCATAGCATACAACTCAGGTACAATGCTAAATAAATTGGTGACCTTCATTTCCACCTTCATTTTTAGCACCTCTGTTACCAAGCCTTCTATTAATGCCTTCTTCATGATCTTCGATCTCTTTAATACTTTCTCTAAAATTAGTTGATCTCTCCTCTCTTTTTCTAATTATGTATTTATCATTTCTTGGGCTTCCTGCCATCGTGCTTTCTCCTTGGCAAGATTTGTATACTCTTCCATATTCTTGGTTTGTGCTCTTATTATAGCCAAGACTTCATTCTTCATTTCCATCACCTCTCCTATGCCAATAAGGTTGATATTCTGAGTTTTATTGGTACTTGCCTTGTTTGGGAAATTGGCTTCTTTGTGGTTGCCTAGACCACACTATTTACACATTTAAGTGGTATTATTACCATGATTATCGTTACCTGCATTCTATGGTTTGGAGCAGTTCTTCACGAAATGACCCCATTCCTAACAATTTCAATATTGAATAATCGATCATCCCTCAGAGTCGTATTGTATTCAGCTCTGATATCCTCATCTTTATCCTCTATGGTTATTCTTATATCCTCCACTTGTCATAGCTTTTCCATTCTTTGTTTTGTTTGGCTACTCTTTTTGTATAGCCAAGATTTGATGTCGCTTACTCTTTAGGTTGAATGGACACTTGACCATCGGATGACCTGCAATCTCACATATATTGCAATAAGCTTTATTTGGATAGTTGACATTAGAGTGTCCTTTTGTATTACAGTACGAGCACAAAATATCCTTCTGGTCTTTGCGATTTTTACCCTTTACTTCCTTTAGCATTTTGTCAAAATATCTTCAGAATGTGTGGATTGTGCTCTGCACCTTATTTTTTGCTTCACTGTCCAATTCTTTGGTATGTTTTAAGTAGCCTCCAATCCCTATAGTTTTTTTCTTGTCTTCACTTTTAAATTTTTTAGCCTTCTTCAGTGCTTCTATGTATGTTGAGGATGGTACTGCCTTCATATTCTTCTTGAATTTTTGGAGTAGTCCTCCAAAAACCACCGCTTTATCATATCATCGATAGGTGTCATATCCATTTTTTCTATCAAATGTTTCAATCTTCTATTATAGCTTTTTACATCCTCATCTAATTTTTTCTTAGTGACACAAATTTCTATAATTATATCGATGTCATCCCTCATAGGTTGGAATTCTTCTATGAATGCATTCTTCAAATCATCCCATTGTGTAAATGCTTATGTACTTTGCTTATTCAAGTACCAGTCTATCGCCATACCTCATAATTTTGTTGGGAACAATTGCAACCATTATGTATCTTGGGTAACCCCATTTGCTCCCCAAATGGTGATGCAAGTTCCCACATGTCGAGATGGATCTTCCTTTCCTTCACCTAAGAAAGGTGGGCATTTCTACTATATTTTTTCATTGGTAGGATTTTCCACCATGGTATTCTGACTTCCTGGTATTGGTGGATGTGGAGTTCTATTCGGTTTTCTATCAACTATTGGTGGTGCAAAGTTGTACTCAAATAGCCTTATCCCTGACTCTAATTGGTCTCTGCTTCGTGATCTCCTTCATAAATATACTAAACATGGCTTCGATATTTCTCCCCATAAACCTCCACATAGGTACCTTGATACAAGGTTCACTCCTTTAGTATCTTCTGGCCACCCCTCTCTTCTTGGTTTGGGTGTTACCTTCCAGTCCTCAATTATGGGTACTCCTTCCACTATTTTTTACTCCATGTTTTCTGTAGTCACCAACAATATTTCAATGTGTGTGTTGTTCTCATCTTCAATGTTCCACACTCTCTCTACCTCAGGGTGAGACACCTTTGGAGCCTCATGTGTTCTTAAGTTTGCTAGTCGTGCACTTCTTCTTATTGGTTTTTTATTGTTGCTCTATAACCTAAAATCAATCATTCACCTATTCTTCCTATCACTTTTGTCCCTACTCTCCAGGTTTTTCAATTAGACAATGATACCAAATGTATATTGAGGTGAGTACATTACCGGGATGGGGTGATGACAAGTTAGTATTAGGTTTCAAGCAAGTATACAAGTTTCAAGTCAATGCTCTAACTCTAGATATCAGACATCAAGGTCTAGACATCAGGTAAGCAATATTAGACATCAAGAGTAGACATTAGGGTGTTAGACGTCAGGCCTACAAGGGTAGACATCAGGGCACTAAACGTCAGGAGGGCTCAGATGTCAGGTTAAGTCTAGATGTTAGGTGTAGGTCCAGACATCAAGTTTATCCTAGACGTTAGGTTTGGGGGCTAACAGTAGTCGTCTAATGGCTACCAGACATCAAGGCTAGACATCAGATTTCTGGTTCCTCATCTCATATAGAAAACTTGCAAAATACATGTCTATATTTCTCCCTGCTTCAGCACCTATTTTTTGCAACATTCAATAGCAAAACTGCAATGACAATTAGCATAGAATAACCTACAACATCTCCATTAATGGATTTCAACCTAAAACTCACAATATAATCATCCATTCACCATGTACATAAAATATGTAAACAACATAACAACATTTTTATTACGTAGAATGAATAGCATCAATAGCTCTCACAACATAGGCATTACAATATTTGAAGAGGGGGCTTAAATAGCAGGGGGTAAATTAGTTCCCCAACCAATTCCAAATAACCCCAACCATTTTCTTAACACATGCTTAACACATTGCATTTAGACGTCAACTACTTGCTAACTTAACTAATCCAACTAGACGTCTGATTAACCCGTCTAGAGCCTTAACAAGCATGATGGTTGTTTTTGTCTTTTAGTGCCATATGCATTTACATTCAGCCTTGATTTCATTGGTTGTATTTTCATTAAATAAGACGTAATCATAAAAAATATATTTTTATACATTGCAAAATTAGTGATGGATGTGCCATCCAATCCTAGGGTTTAGAACTACTATCTACAAGAGGTATGAAGTGAGGGGTATGAAGAAAGGGATATAAAACATTAATTTATTAAAGAAGTACTTTTTGTAATTATTCAATTACTTAGGGGTATGAAGTGAGAGGTATTTAGTGAGAGGTATGAATAAAGGGGTATTAAGTTAGGGATATGAATTTAGGGGTATGAAGAAAGGGGTATGAAGAATGAGGTATGAAGTTAGGGGGTATGAAGTGAATGAAGTTAGGGGTATGAAATGAGGGGTATGAGATCTTAATTGATTAAAAAAAGTAGTTTTTGAAAGTATTCAATTAGTTAGGGGTATGAAGTGAGAGGTATGAAGAAGGATATGAGACTTTAATTGATTAAAGAAGTAATTTATGTAAGTATTCAATTGCTTAGGGGTATGAAGTGAGGGGTATTTAGTGATGGGTATGCAGAAAAGGGTATGAAGTTAGGAATATGCAGAAAGGGTTATGAAGAAAGGGGTATGAAGTTAAGGGTATGAAGGTAGGGGGTATGAAGAAAGGGGTATGAAGTTAGTGGTATGAGGAAAGTGGTATAAAGTGAGGGGTATGAATAAAGTGGTGTGAAGTGAGGGGTATGAAGAAAGTTGTGTGAAGTGAGGGGTATGAAGTTAGGGGTATGAGACCTTAATTGATTAAATTTAGGGGTATGAAGAGAGGGGTATGAAGAAAGGGGTATGAAGTGAGGGGTATGAAGAAAGTGGTATGAATTGAGGGGTATGAAGTTAGGGGTATGAAGTGAGGGGTATGAAGTGAGGGGTATGATGTGAGGGGTATGATGTTAGGGTATGATACCTTAATTGATTAAAGAATTTTTGTTTTTAATTTTAATTTTTTTTATTGTAAAATTTAATTAAAAAAATTAGGAACTTTAAAATTTTAATTTTAAATTTTTTATTTATTTTTTTCTTAGAAAATTTAAAATTTTAATTTTGATTTGAATTTTTTAACCTTAGAAAAAACAAAAAAATAAAAACGTTAGAAAATCAATTTTTTTCAAAAACTTTAGAAAAAAAAAATCAATGTTTCTTCATACCCCTTACTTCACACCCCTAACTTCATATCTCTTTCTTTATTCCCCTAACTTCATACCCCTTTCTTCCATGCCCCTCACTTCATACCCCTCACTAATTGAATACTTACAAAAATAAATTCTTTAATCAATTAATGTGTCATACCCCTAACTTCATATCCCTAAATTCATACCCCTCACTTCATATCCCTAACTTATTGAATATGTACAAAAATCACTTTTTTAATAAACTAATGTCTCATACCTATAACTTCATGGTTTAGGATTTAGGATTTACTTAAAGAAGTGGTTTTTGTAAGTATTCAATTAGTTAGAGGTATGAAGTTAGGGATATGAGATATTAATTGATGAAAGAAGTGGTTTTTGTAAGTATTTAATTAGTTAGAGGTATAAAGTTAGGGGTGTGAAGAAAGGGGTATGAAGTGAATGAAGTTAGGGATATGAAGAAAGGGGTATGAAGTGAATAAGTTAGGGGTATGAAGAGAGGGGTATGATATGAATGAAGTTAGGGGTATGAAGTGAGGGGTATGAGACCTTAATTGATTAAAGAAGTGGTTTTTATAAGTATTCAATTAGTTAGGAGTATGAAGAAAGGGATATGAGATATTAACTGATTAAAGAAATGGTTTTTGTAAGTATTCAATTACTTAGGGGTATGAAGTGAGGGGTATTTGATGAGGGGTATGAATAAAAAGGTATGAATAAAGGGGTATGAAGTTAGAGGTATGAATTTAGGGGTATGAAGTAAGGGGTATAAATTTAAGGGTATTAAGAAAGGGGAATGAAGTGAATGAAGTTAGGGGTATGAAGTGAGGGATATGAGATCTTAATTTATTAAAGAAGTGGTATGAAGAAATGGGTATGAAGTGAGGGGTATGAATAAAGGGATATGAGACATTTATTGATTAAAGAAGTATTTTTTGTAAGTATTCAATTACTTATGGGTATGCAATTAGGGGTATTTAGTGAGGGATATGAAGAAAGGGGTATGAAGAAAATGGTATGAACTTAGGGGTATGAAGAAAGGGGTATGATGTTATGGGTCTGAAGAAAGTGGTATAAAATGAATGAAATTAGGGGTATTAAATGAGGGGTATGAGACCTTAATTGATTAAAGAAGTGTTTTTTGTAAGTATTCAATTAGTTATGAGTATGAAGAAAGGAGTATGAAGTGAGGGTTATGAATTTAGGGTTATGAAGAAAGAGGTATGAAGTGAGGGGTATGAAGAAAGAGATATCAAATATTAATTGATTAAAAAAGTGGTTTTTTTAAGTATTCAATTACTTAGAGGTATGAAGTGAGGGGTATTTAGTGAGGGGTATGAATAAAGAGGTATGAATAAAGGGGTATGAAGTTAGGGGTATGAAGAAATAGGTATGAAGTTAGGGGGCATGAAGAAAGGGGTATGAATTGAATGAAGTTAGGGGTATGAGATGTTAATTGATTGAAGAAGTAGTTTTTATAAGTATTCAATTAGTTAGGGGTATGAAGAAAGGGGTATGAAGTGAGGGTATGAAGAAAGGGATATGAGACATTAATTGATTAAAGAAGTGGTTTTTTTAGGTATTCAATTACTTAAGGGTATGAAGTTAGGGGTATTTAGTGAGGGTTATGAAGAAAGGGGCATGAAGAAAGGGGTATGAAGTTAGGGGTATGAAGAAATGGGTATGAAGTTAGGGATATGAAGAAGGGGTTTGAAGAAAGGGGTATGAAGTTAGGGGTATGAAGTGAGGGGTATGAATAAAGGGGTGTGAAGTGAGGGCTATGAAGTTAGGGGTATGAGACCTTAATTGATTAAGGTTAGGGGTATGAAGAGAGGGGTATGAAAAAAGAGGTATGAATAAATGGGTATGAATTGAGGGGTATGGATTTAGGGGTATGAAGTTAGGGGTGTGAAGTGTGTGGTATGAAGTTATGGGTATTAAGTTAGGGGTATGAATTTAGGGGTATGAGACGTTAATTGATTAAAGAAGTGGTTTTTTTTTTAATTGTAAACTTTAATTAAAAAAAATTAGGAACTTTAAAACTTTAATTTTAACATTAATTTATTTTCAAGAACTTTAAAATTATGATTTTAATTTTAATGTTAATTTTTTAACCTTAGAAAAAAAAATCAAAACATTACAAAATCAATTTTTTTTCAAAAAATTTAGAAAATCCAAAAAAAATCAATGTTTTTATTAAAAAAAAAAATCAATGTTTCTTCATACCACTCACTTCATACCCCTAAATTCATATCTCTTTCTTCATACCCCTAGCTTCATTCGTCTCACTTCATACCCCTCACTAATTGAATACTTACAAAAACCAATTCTTTAATCAATTAATGTCTCATACCCCTAACTTTATATCCCTAAATTCATACCCCTAACTTGATACCTCTAACTAATTGAATACTTACAAAAACCACTTCTCTAATCAATTAATGTCTCATACCCCTAACTTTAGAGTTTAGGATTTAAGGTTTAGGGTTTATGTTTTAGGGTTTAGTTAAAGAAGTGGTTTTTGTAAGTATTCAATTAGTTAGGGGTATGAGACATTAATTGATCAAAGAAGTGGTTTTGTAAGTATTTAATTAGTTAGGGGTATGAAGTTAAGGATATGAAGAAAGGGGAATGAAGTGAATTAAGGTAGGGGTATGAAGAAAGGGGCATGAAGTGAATTAACTTAGGGGTATTTTTGGACATTTTGAGTCCATGGAGTTGTCATTTATGTCAAGGCATGAATTTGTCATTGATGTCAAGGAATGAACCACCATTGATGCCAAAAGATCAAAAGGAATAATGTAAAATTTTGTGGCGAGAAGAGCTTCATAATATTTATTTTTAAATATTATGGGAAGAAAAAGTAAAGTTATTTATTAAAACCATGTTGAGCACAATTAAAGGTTTTTATTAAAACCCACAGGTGGTAAAATATAAAAGGTTTTTTATAAACAACCAAAGGTCCAAGGAAGGTTCAATATTTAATTTATAAATATTTAAATTCAAATTGAATTTAAAATTTGTAAATAAATATTTATTTATTTGTAAAGGTAATAACCTAAAGTCATTTCCACCGATGTGCAAATTGAAGTCCACACCACCGACGTGTTAAGGAAAATGCAAAAGCAATATATATTGCTTTGCTAAGGCAAATACTATGCAATAAAATCAAATCGAAGAAAACGTGTGCAATTTCATGGAGGAAAGAGAAGGGTATACGTGTGCTGCAAAAAACCCAAATTTTGGAGAGGTTGAATAATTCAAAGGGCTCAATTTCAAGCACCATCCGATGGCTAGCGCAGGTGGCAGTTGCTTGGCACTCATTGCAAGGAGGTTTTAGGTTTGAAACCCGACAGCAGCAATCGAGGGAAGCATTTTCACATTTTGGATTTCAAGGTAGTAGAAGGTATTTGAGGCGCATGGGGATTTTAGCTCGCATGTGAGCGCTTAGCTCACATGGTAGCCTAGGCCATGGCTAAGGCGCTTGGGGAGGCAACGTCGTGGGTTTGAAACCCACTAAGGGCAAAGGTACTAATTTTTTAAATTAATTTTATTTACCCTAAGGTTGTTGTGAGTAAATTGGGAGGTATAAGGTGGTAGTAAAATTGATACTTACCTAAGTGTAAAAAGTGATTTTTGGGTATAGTAAAAAGTTGATTTTGGTAAAGTAAAATCTAGGGTAATTGATTTTTACATTAGGAAAATAAATTGCTTTATTTTATAAGATATTTTATTTGATGAATGCAATTTAAGAAAGGAGTTATAAGTAGAAATTGTGGTATATCTTAAAAAGGAATTTATGAAATTTATGATGTTAGACATTATTTTTGAGATGGAGCAATAAGGTGTATTAGAAATTTAATTCATCTTGTGATTAAGGTAAATTGTGAAAAGTGCTAGGGTGATAATTTTGGTCATCTAATCCTTTGAACTTGGCAAAGAAAGTGGTGAAAAAGTGAGACAAGTTTTGAAGACTATTCTCCATAAAGAAAAGGAATAGGTACATTCTTCCATGAGTGAATGTGATTAACAATTACGTATTTTTTAAAACAATATTGGAGTGAAAAGGACTTGGTTAAGTTTCCTTATTGGTTTGATGAGTTGATGAGTTTTCTAAAATGATGTTAAATGTTATGAACCTTGTTTGATAAGCATTGTTGTTGAAGTGATTGATTGAGAGGAAACTTGAACAAAGGATTTTCAAATATCATGAGTATCATTGTTATGTGAAGTTTGCAAAGTGTGAATAGCATTGTTGTTGAATCAATTAGCTTGGTGATGAACTTGAACTAGAAATTGGTAAAATATCATAAGCATCATTGTTATGATAAATTGAGCATTGTTGGAAACATGTTGAGTTCCTTGAGTGATTGATTGAGTAAAGTTGTTTGATCCTAAACAAGTGAAGCATTGAAGTAAAATTTCAAGTTCCATAAAATAAATTGTACTACATTTTGGATTGGTTTGAAGCTGAAAGAGATTGAGAACTAGTGTGAAGCATATTATGTTTCTAACAATTCTCCATATGTTTCTATGATTGAGCATTGTTGTGGATAGGAAGCATATTGAGTATCTAACAATTATTTGTATATTTCTATGAGATTAGGCAAGTTCTAGTGAGGAATTATTGAGTAATATTGGGTAAGTTCTAGTGAGGACTTGTTGAGCAAGATTGGACAAGTTCTAGTGAGGACTTGTTGAGCAAGATTGTGCAAATTCTGGTAAGGACTTGATGAGCAAGATTGGGCAAGTTCTAGTGAGGACTTGTTGAGCAGAATTGGACAAGTTCTAGTGAGGACTTGTTAAGCATATTGTGCAAGTTATGGTGAGGAATTTTTGAGCAGTTTTTACAAGTTTAAGAGAGGACTTGTAGAGTAGATTTGAGGCAAGTCTTGAGAAGACTTGTGGATAAATTTGTGTGAGCTTTTATGGAAGCTTACAATACATATTTGAAGATATAATATTGAGAAATTTTGTGCTAGATAGAAGGGCTGATTTTAGTGCAATAAACGACAAATATTGAGTAGTTTCGTGCTAGACCGAAGGGTTGAGTTTAGTGCAAGACAAGACAGAGTTTGAGCAGATTTGTGCTAGACTGAAGGACTATGTGTAGTGCAAATTTATGACATATTTGAGTGGATCTTTGGAAGGTGATAGAGAATATAGGATGATAGTATCCAATGGATAGAGGTCCATTAGCTGAGGTAGTGAGGATTTATGTCTTCAGTGGATAGAGATCCATTATCCAGGGTAGTGGAGGCAACAACTCTTCTAGAAGATCATCATCCAAATTAGAGGAGAAGGAGTTCTGTTGTGGATATAAGATCCATAAATCATATTAGGAGATTGGTGTCTCCTTTGGACAGGTTACATAAACATTATAATTGAGAAAATTTTCCCACAAAGAATTATTGAGAAAGTTTTAGTAAAATATTTTCTCTGTGGAGTAGCCCACATTGGGTGAACCACATTAAATTGGTGTCTCTATCTTGTGTGGTGTTTTGTGCATTGCTTTAGATATTTTTTTTATTACTGCTATTGATACATTGCATAATACTGATTGGAAAGAAAAGTAAAAAGTGGTCTTATATTGTTCACCCCCCTCTCAGTATAAGCTTGTGTTCTTAAATTGGTATCAGAGTGGGTTCCTTCAGAAGAGTTTAAGAGCTTAAAGAAAAATCTTTAAAGAGAACATAAAATGGGTTCTAAGGGTGAGTCATATTATGAAACACCAATGTTCAACAAAATTTATTATGTATTTCGGAGCATGAGGATGAATATTTACCTTATGGTACTTGGGAATGAAATCTGGGAAGCAGTTGAAAATGGGTACACACCACTATCTACTCCACCTACAAACAAATATGGTAAGATCCTACAAAACTATAAATCAAAATCAATGAATGCAATTTTGAGGGGTTTGCATAGACTAGAATTTTTCAAGGTTATGTATTGCAATACCGTAAAGAAAATTTGGGACAAATTGCAAACTATATATGAGGGAGATAAGACAGTCAAAAGAGCAAAAATATGAAATCTCAAATGGCAATTCAAAGCACTCAGAATGAAGGAAGATGAAAGTATTAGCAACTACTTACTATGTGTAGATGAAGTTGTACATTACATGCAAGGGCTTGGACTTGAGATTGATGAATCTGATGTATGTGACAAGATTCTAAGATCTCTTACAAAAAGGTTTAGTGAGAAAATTTCAGCCATAGAAGAAGCAAAGGATGGTGATAATTTGAAAATAAGTGATCTACTAGGTATTCTCATAGCTTTTGAGATAAGAATAAAATAGGAACAGAATCCATGAAAGGAAGCAACTTTCAAAGCCATTAAGAAGTCAAAAATTAAAGTTCCAAATTCAAGTGATAAATCATCTAGTGATGAAGAAGCAAACTATGGCAGAAGAAACAAATATCCAAGGAAATACAAAGGTATAAAATCTATTAGATGTTTTGATTGTGGAAAGTATGGTCATTATGCGTCTTACTGTAGAGAAGTTAGAAATAATAATGATGAAGAGAAACAAGAGCATAGAAACAAAGAAATAGAAAGGCACAAGTATCAAAAGAAAAGTAGGGATGGACAAAGCAAGCTAGGAAAGAAGTTCTTCCAAAGATATAAGAGGAGTTACTATGCAAAAAAAGCAAGTACTCTAGTGATAGTGATAGTGGTTTCTCATATGATGATAAATATGAAGTTCTATTTCTGACAAGAGAATAGGAAGTAGTTAAGAAAGGATCTCCAGTAATCCTCAAGTGTATTAGATGTGGCAAATTTAGTCATATTGAATATGATTGCACCAAGAGTGGTTTTAGTTTCAATGATGATGAATTTGAAGATGCACTTGAAGGATCAGAAATAAATATATTCATGGAAATAGAAAATGAAGGAAATGATCCTATAATAGATAAACCATAAATGGATGAATATGAATCCAAAAGCAAAGAAATGGAGGAAGAATCAGAATCAAGAGAATTTGATATGGTAGGTGAGCTTACTTCTACTCTTGATACTTTAAGGAAAGAAAGAAAGCAAAATGTAAAACTCATAATAAAATTTGATGAAGAGAAATAAATACTTATAGAGTATCTAAATAAGTCAATGGCCAAGGTAATTAAATTCAAGGAGAAGTTAGAAGCCAAGGTTATATAATGTGAGAGACTAGAACAAGAAGTAGCTTCATTAAGGATGGAATTCAAATACTCCAAAGTTAAGCTACAAGGGTTCAAAAATAGTTCAAAGAATTTAGATAAGTTTAAAAAGATACAAAAGCCTACATCAAGCAAGATAGATCTTGGATTTGAATAGGAACAAAGGAAATGGAAAAAGAAGTCAACTTCAAGTTTTGAGTAAGAAGAAACTTCAGAAGAAGAAAGTGAAAAGGAGAGTGAGACTTTTGAAGAAGAGTTGAACAATAAAAAGTTCCACAAAAGAAAGTTCAATACACAAAAGAAGACCAGATGGAACAGGAATCAGTAAAAATATACTAAGAGCCCAATGAGGTCAAGGCAAAGCAATTTCAATGGAATTTGCTTCTCATGTCATAGGTTTGGACACAAGGCTTCATAATGCAGGATAGTTGAAAGATAGGAATATGGAAGTTTCAAAAACAGGTAAATTTTTTAAGGGCATTGCTACTCTTGTAATCAGTTTGGTCACAAGGCAATTAACTATAGATTTCATAAGAGAAGCAGATATGGCCCCATTAGAAGAGCTTCAAAGACATTTGTACCTCCAAGGAATAACAAAGTTAAGTGCTATAAGTGCAACAATGATGGGCATATAGCAAAAAGGTGTAAAGTAAAAATTCTAGAATCCAATAGGAACAAAAACAAGAATAGGAATAGGAAGAATCATCAAAAGGAGAAGGAAGTAGACATAGGTCAATATTAGTGCTTGATGGGAGTAGAGATACCCCCACCCCAAAATTAACCCCCTAAAAAATAGGTTGGGATGGTCTAAGCTAAGATACTCATTCTTAGCCTTGAGCCCCAAAGGTGACCCTTTGCCATTGATGTCAAAGGGGGAGAGATTAGAGTAAGGGGGATAGATCAGAGTAAGGGGGAGATATCATCTATGTTTGAAGGAGAGCAGTTTCCCAAGGGGAGTAGAATGAAAAGGTCAAGGAAGTAGTAAAAATTTATTGGGTTGCCATCAATGACAAACGAGGAGATTGTTGGACATTTTGAGTCCATGGAGTTTTCATTGATTTCAAGGCATGAAGTTGTCATTGATGTCAAGGAATGAACCACCATTGATGCCAAAATATCAAAAGGAATAATGCAAAATTTTATGGCAAGAAGAGCTTCATAATATTTATTTTTAAATATTATGGGAAGCAAAAGTAAAGGTTTTTATTAAAACCGTGTTGGGCACAACTAAAGGTTTTTATTAAAACCTACATATGGCAAAATATAAAAGATTTTTTATAAAAACCCAAATGTCCAAGGAAGGTTCAATATTTAATTTATAAATATTTAAATTCAAATTGAATTTAAAATTTATAAATAAATAATTATTTGTTTGTAAAGGTAATAACCTAAATTCATTTCCACCGACATGCAAATTGAAGTCCACATCGTCGACGTGTTAAGAAAAATGAAAAATCAATATATATATATTGCTTTTCTAAGGCAAAAACTATGCAAGAAAATTGAATCAAAGAAAACATGCACCATTTTGTGGAGGAAAGAGAAGGGTATACGTGTGCTACAAAAAACCTGAATTTTGGGGAGTTTGAAGAAGTCAAAGGGCTCAATTTTGAGCACCATATGATGGCTAGCACAAGTGGCAGTTACTTGGCATTCATTGCAAGGAGGTTTCAGGTTCGAAACCCAAAAACAAAAGTCGAGGGAAGCATTTTTGCATTTTTGCTTTCAAGGCAGCAAAAGGTATTTGAGGCATGTGGGGAGTTTAGCTCCCATGTGAGCGCTTAGCTCATGCGGTACTCTAGGCCGTGGGTAAGGTGCTTGGGGAGGTAGCATCATGAGTTCAAAACCCACTAAGGGCAAAGGTACTAATTTTTTAAATTAATTTTAATTACCCTAAGATTGTTGCGAGTAAATTGGGAGGTATAAGGTGGTAGTAAAATTGATACTTACCTAAGTGTAAAAAGTGATTTTTTGAGTATAGTAAAAAGTTGATTTTGGTAAAGTAAAATCTAGGGTAATTGATTTTTACCTTAGGAAAATAAATTGCATTATTTTATGAGATATATTATTTTATAAATGCAATTTAAGAAAGGAGTTATAAGTAGAAATTGTGGTATATCTTAAAAAGGAATTTTATGAAATTTATGATGTTAGACATTATTGTTGAGATGGAGCAATAAGGTGTATTGGGAATTTAATTTATCTTGTGATTAAGGTAAATTGTGAAAATTGTTAGGGTGATAATTTTTGTCATCTAACCCTTTGAACTTGGCAAAGAAAGTGGTGAAAAAGTGAGATAGGTTTTGAAGACTATTATCCATAAAGAAAAGGAATGGGTACATTCTTCCATGAGTGAATGTGATGAATAATTGTGTATTTTTGAAAGCAATATTGGAGTGAAAAGGACTTGGTTAAGTTTCTTTATTGGTTTTATGAGTTGATGAGTTTTCTAAAATGATGTTAAATGCTATGAACCTTTTTTGATAAGCATTGTTGTTGAAGTGATTTATTGAGAGGAAACTTGAACAAGGGATTTGCAAAGATCATGAGTATCATTGTTATGTGAAGTTTACAAAGTGTGACTAACATTTTTGTTGAAGCAATTAGCTTGGTGATAAACTTGAACTAGAAATCGGTAAAATATCATAAGCATCATTGTTATGAGAAATTGAGCATTTTTGGAAACATGTTGAGTTCCTTGAGTGATTGATTGAGCAAAGTTGTTTGATCTTAAACAAGTGAAGCATTGAAGTAAAATTTCAAGTTTCATAAAACAAATTGTACTACATTCTAGATTGGTTTGAAACTGAAAGAGATTGAGAACTAGTGTGAAGCATATTGAGTCTCTAACAATTCTCCATATGTTTTTGTGATTGAGCATTATTGTGAATAGGAAGCATATTGAGTCTCTAAAAATTATCTATATGTTTCTATGATATTGGGAAAGTTCTAGTGAGGACTTGTTGAGCAATATTGGGTAAGTTCTAGTGAGTACTTGTTGAGTAAGATTGGGCAAGTTCTAGTGAGGACTTGTTGAGTAAGATTGTGCAAAAATTGGTGAGGACTTGATGAGCAATATTGGGCAAGTTCTAGTGAGGACTTGTTGAGAAGAATTGAACAAGTTCTAGTGAGGACTTGTTGAGTAGATTGTGCAAGTTCTGGTGAGGACTTGTTGAGTAGTTTTTGCAAGTTCAAGAGAGGACTTGTAGAGCAGATTTGAGGTAAGTCTTGAGAAGACTTGTGGATAGATTTATGTGAGCTTTTATGGAAGCTTACAATACATATTTTAAGACAAAATATTAATAAATTTTGTGCTAGATCAAAGGGCTGAGTTTAGTTCAAGATAAGACATAGATTGAGCAGTTTTGTGCTAGAACGAAAGGTTGAGTTTAGTGCAAGATAAGACGGAGTTTGAGAACATTTATGCTAGACCGAAGGACTGTGTTTAGTGCAAATTTGTGATAGGTTTGAGCAAATATTTGGAAGGTGACAAAGTATAGAGGATGATAGTCTCTAGTGGATAGAGGTCCATTAGCCGAGGTAGTGAGGATCGGTGTCTTCAGTGGATAGAGATCCATTAGCTAGGGTAGTGGAGGTAGTAGCTCTTCTAGAAGATCATCAACCAAAGTAGAGGAGAAGGAGTTCTCTTGTGGATAGAATATCCATGAACTAGATTAGGGGATTGGTGTATCCTTTGGATAGGTATCCATAAATATTGTAATTGGGAAAGGTTTCCCATAGAGAATTGTTGAGAATATTTTAGTGAAACATTTTCTTCGTGGAGTAGGCCACATTGGGTGAACCACATTTAATTGGTGTCTCTATCTTGTGTGGTGTTTTCTGCATTGCTTTGGATATTGTTGTTATTATTGTTATTTATACATTGCATAATAATGATTGGAAAGAAAAGTAAAAAGTGGTCTTATACTGTTCACCACCCCCTCTTAGTATAAGTTTGTGTTCTTCAGGTATGAAGTGAGGGGTATGTGACCTTACTTGATTAAAGAAGTTGTTTTTATAAGTATTCAATTAGTTAGGGGTATGTAGAAAGGGGTATTAAGTGAGGGGAATGAAGAAAGGGATATGAATTGAGGGGTATGAAGAAAGGGATATGAGACATTAATTAATTAAAGAAGTGGTTTTTGTAAGTATTCAATTACTTAGGGGTATGAAGTGGGGTATTTAGTGAGGGGTATGAATAAAGGGGTATGAAGTTAGAGGTATGAATTTAGGGGTATGAAGTTAGGGGTATGAAGTTAGGGGTATGAAGAAAGGGGTATGAAGTGAATGATGTTAGGGGTATGAAGTGAGAGGTATGAGACCTTAATTTATTAAAGAAGTGTTTTTTATAAGTATTCAATTAGTTAGGGGTATTAAGAAAGGTGTATAAAGTAAGGGGTATTAAAAATACAATATGAAGTGAGGGGTATAAAGAAAGGGATATGATATGTTAATTGATTAAAGAAGTGGTTTTTGTAAGTATCCTATTACTTAGGGGTATGAAGTGAGGGGTATTTAGTGAGGGGTATGAATAAAGGGGTATAAAGTTAGGGGTATGAATTTAGGGGTATGAAGAAGAGGGTATAAAGTTAGGAGGTATGAAGTGAATGAAGTTAGGGGTATGAAGTGAAGGGTATGAGACCTTAATTGATTGAAGAAATTGTTTTTGTAAGTATTCAATTAGTTATTCATACCCCCTAAATTCATACCCCTAACTTCATACCCCTCACTAAATACCCCTTACTTCAAACCTATAATTAATTGAATACTTACAAAAACCACTTCTTTATTCAATTAAGGTCTCATATCCCTCACTTAATACCCCTAACTTCATTCACTTCATTCCCCTTTCTTCATATCCCCTAACTTCATACGCCTAAATTCATACCCTTAACTTCATACCCCTAACTTCATACCCTTAACTTCACACCCCTTTTTTCATACCCCTTTCTTCATACCCCTCATTAAATACCCCTTACTTCAGATCCCTAGGTAATTGAATACTTACAAAAACTACTTTTTAATCAATTAATGTCTCATATCCCTTTCTTCATACCCATTTCTTCATACCTCTACCTAATTTAATACTTAAAAAACACTTCTTTAATAAATTAAGTTCTCATACCCCTCGCTTCATACCCCTAACTTCATTCACTTCATACCCCTTTTTTCATACCACCTAACTTCATACCCTTTTCTTAATACCCCTAAATTCATACCCCTTTATTCATACCCATTTCTTCATACCCCTTTCTTCATACCCCTCACTAAATACCTCTCACTTCATACCACTAAGTAATTGAATATTTATAAAAACTATTTCTTTAATCAATTAATATCGCATATCCCTTTCTTCATACCCCTCACTTCATACCTCTTTATTCATACTCCTCACTTCATATCTCTAACTAATTGAATACTTACAAAAACCACTTCTTGAATAAATTAAGGTCTCATATCCCTTTCTTCATACCCCTAACTAATTTAATACTTACAAAAACCACTTCTTTAATCAATTAAGGTCTCATACCCCTCACTTCATACCCCTAACTTCATTCACTTCATAACCCTTTCTTCATAACCCCTCACTTCAGACCTCTTTCTTCATACCCTTAACTTCATACCCCTTTATTCATACACCTTTCTTCATAACCCTTTCTTCATACCCCTCACTAAATATCCCTCACTTAATACCCCTAAGTAATTGAATACTTAGAAAAACCACTTATTTAATTAATAATTTCTCATATCCCTTTCTTCATACCCCTACCTCATTGAATACTTAAAAAACCACTTATTTAATCAATTAAGGTCTCATACCCCTCACTTCATAGACCTAAATTCATTCACTTCAATCTCTTTCTTCATACCCATAACATCATACCCCTTAATTTATACCCCTCACTTCATACCCCTAACTAATTAAATACTTACAAAAACCACTTCTTTAATAAATTAATGTCTCATGCCCTAAACCCTAACTTCATACCCCTTTATTCATACCCCTAACTTCATACCCCTTTATTCATACCCCTTTCTTCATACCCCTCACTAAATATCCCTCACTTCATACCCCTAAGTAATTGAATACTTACAAAAACCACTTCTTTAGTTAATTAATGTCTCATATCTCTTTATTCATACCCCTCACTTCATAACTCTAACTAATTAAATACTTACAAAAACCACTTCTTTAATCAATTAAGGTCTCATACAACTCACTTCATACCCCTAACTTCATTCACTTTATACCCATTTCTTCATACCCTTTACTTCATATCCCTCACTTCATACCCCTAACTTCACACCCCTAACTAATTAAATACTTACAAAAACCACATATTTAATAAATTAATGTCTCATACCCCTAAATAATTGAATACTTACAAAAACTATTTCTTTAACTAAACCCTAAACCCTAAAGTTAGGGGTATGAGATATTAATTGATTAAAGAAGTGGTTTATGTTGTAACTAGTTTAAATGATATTTCCAGATGGATGAAAAAAAATAGCCACAACGTTAATTTGTGTTGGAGTTAACAGTGCAACTAAAATGCAAGGATAGAGGAATCGTCTTTGTGTTAGACTTGAGACATCAATTACCCCATATTTGATTCTCATTCATTGCATAGTGCATAGAATGAATCTTGTATACAAAATTGTGAGCACATTTGAAAATATTGCTAGAGTGGAAGAAGTCGTCTATGAAATACACGCCTAATTTTCATGTAATCCAAAAAGGTTTATAGAATTATAATAGTTTTCTCTAGGTGTTATTGAAGGTTGAAACTTGTTAAAATATGTGAACACAAGATGGATTTCACTCTTTTTTTTTTTTTGGTAGATAAGATACTATAGCATTAATATCGGGTTTTACAGGTTGACCCAAAACCTTTTACAAAAATCAGCCTAGGGCTGGTGATGAACATGTCCTTACTAAGGATCCTATATATGTAAAATCTACATGCCACCAAAGCCATTACATCCGGTAAGGCACATAGCCTGTTATCAAAAAGAAACTTCCCATACAACATTTTGGGTATACCCCGAGAAAATACTCCTGCATCATAATTACAAAAAAAGAAACAGACATGAGATCCCTTCCTTGAAATAGTGGAGAAACAAAAAGTTGCAGACACACATAGCAGAGTACTGAAAATAACTCCCACA
>JAQPPZ010003658.1:0-111104 GCA_028583015.1 Wollemia nobilis | reverse complement strand
AATTAATTAACACTTAAAAATGAAAGAATTTGGTGAAATTTAATGAGCTGAAAGGAACTTTTGTAAATACAAACTATTGGTGATGTGACCCAGGTTCAATCCCCATGATAGATGTGTATAAAAAATATTATTTTTTATAAAAAAAAAATTAACATTAGAGAGTGTTACTGCATTTATAAATACAATAAATATTATGGTCAGAGAATGCTATGCCCATTTAAAAATAGTGTTTCAATGATTTACTTATACTTATGTTAAAGAAGTCCATTTCCTTGATATTTGTTGTATGTTAAGGGTTTTTATAAATAAAATTTATTTATAAGTAATATTATTTTTAGAGAGGTTTAACGTTTAAAGTAAGGGGTGGGTGTGGTGACTTTGCGTTAAATTCCCTGTTAATAAGTATAACTCTAAATTTTAATTGGAGTCATGGTTGGAAAGAGATTACTCAACATTATACGTCAGTCATATAAAAAGTTTCCCACAATAACCAAATTAAAAAAAAAAAATTATCCATGCTCACGAGTATTTTAATGAACTACTTCTACCCTGTCTAGGGTGTTTTTAAAATTTTAAAGGAAATGATACTAATTTTTAACCATTTTATTTTTAATACTAATATTTCTAAGTGTTGATTTTATATATATATTTTCCCCGTTTATTAATCTTGCCGTGTAAGAGAAGATTTAATAGATTTTTATCTTTCATATTTTATATTATAAGAAATATTTTTAATTAAAATGTTATATATAATTAAAATAAAATAATATTTTTATTATTATTTGTAAATAAATAAATTTTGTGAAATTAAATTTAAATTTAAAAATATTATATATGTTCAAAAATTAATTTTTTTAATGTTGTTTCTTTTATTTTAAGTTTCAACTTACATTAGAGCTTTTTTTTTTTTATAAGGTAAAGAAGGGGTTTTGAAAGGATCTTCCAAGTGTTTATACAGAAGAAAATCTACTTTCCAAAGTAAGGCCGAGATAAAACAAAGAAAAATAAGGCCATCAAAGGGATTAAGAAACTCAACAATAATCTACAATAGAAGTTGGAGAGAGGGAAACCAAATCCTAAGAAACGGATCTCACTCGAACTCAAACTAAACAGATTAAATCACGAATAGCTACCCAAAGGGCAAATTCAAAATTTAAAATACCACCACTAATGAAATTCAAATTTTAAAATGTTGCTCATAGGGCAAAAACAAAATTCAAATTACTACCCATTGGAAAAAATCCAAATTCAAACTGCCACCCACAGGAAAATAACAAAATTCAAACTTGAACTATGGAAAAACAAGAGCCCAAAACAAATAGCAAGAACTTAGAAATGAAAGCCCCTAAATAGGGACCTATAGAGACCTACTCTAGATTGAAACTGGACATAATATAGAAGCCAAACTAGATGGATAGGGGAAATTGAGGGCTTGAGAGTAGAATCGGGATGACCAAAAATAGCTGAAAGAACCACCAACACTTGCAATCTTTAATCTTCCTTGACCTGGTACTAGATCGTAAACAACATTAGCTCCCGAAACTTGGAAAAAAATTCATCAAAATTTATTACTAGAAATTGGAATTGGATCTCTTTCCCCTATTAAAGAGCTGGAAATGTTGACAATTTCTAATGTTCATCTTCAGAGCCATTGGCAAATTTTGACTCTATCTCCTTTTTTCTCTAAGCTTTAATTGATGGTCTCCCAAAATTAAACTCTATCGCAACATATCAAGATTCCTTTTTATGACATATCAATTTGGGGCTAAGAAATCCATTCTCCAAGAATGGTTTCAGGGAACATGCAGGTTTATACTTTACAGGGGTCATAGGGGGAGCACTAACCTAAGAATAGTGATTCTGAATCATAGATTCAAATATGGACGAGGGCACATCCCCACTTTATTCAAAAGAAGGGGGATCAAATTGGGGTGGAACCTGATTTACTTTATTTTCATAGCTCATATTTGTATCTTCCCCATTGATGCAAGGACTTCTAGGATGAGCCTATTGATTGGTAGATGGGTTGGTGTGCTTTCAACCCTTCTCTTGGATCATTCTTAGAATTTATCCATGTCCAAAATATTTTTGGTAGATTTTTCAAAGGACACTAGCCTACCAAATGATATGCTTTACATTTAGAGCAAAAAATAAGGTGGTCTTCATATACAATGGATTGAGTCAAAGAACCAAGACTTGAAATGAGTTTGATATAAGATGGTAGATTTGCTTCCAAATCAACATTTACACATATTCTTGCTTCCAAATCAACATTTACACATATTCTTGCGTAAATCATCCTAGAATTAGCTCTGATGTTGCATAAATGAGAATGAGCTCTCCCACTACTTTAGCAATACCTCAAAGGACATCATCATGCTAATACTGGAAGGGAAAACCCAAAATCCAGAGTCATAAAGGGATAGTATTATTTTTTTGTAAATTAGGGCATAAATCTACACTCTATTTCTTGAGAAATAGGTCCTACTTTCCAAATAACCGTGGCCCCCCAATAAAGATATTTTTAGAATCTTCTTCTAGGTTGAACTTGAACATGAAAAATGCTTTGGGAAGAGCTACAATTTCCAAATGATCCTAGGGATACCATTTAGAAAATGCCCATATTTTAACATCATCAAGATCAGGTTGAGCCCCTAAAAACTTGTCCACTAAATTAAAGGCTTCATCCTCCATTGTTATATTTATGAAATCTTCAAGAACCTAAAGAGTGTCCTCCACCAAAGATAAATCAAAATAAATATTTGGAGAGAAATTTCCTAGAGGAGAAGAGACCACCAATGCATTGGAAACTCCATCCCTAGGATCAAAGGGTTTGAGGAGAAACCCACCACCCCTTCATTTATCAAGGATAGGACATCCATCATAGAATCGAACCTAAAAACCACCACCTTCTTGTCGTTCATGCTCCCAAGTGACTCAAAACTTACCATTTTATCATTGGCCTTGCTCTAGAATGACCTAAAATGTACCACTTGCTCATCAGACATGCCCTCAAGTGACCTGAAACCCACAACTTGCTCACCGACCCTATTCCCAAGAAACCTAAAACATACCACCTATTCATCGATCCTACTCCCAAGAGAACCAAAACCACCATCCAATGCATCAACCACATTCAAACCCCCATTCTCGCTCAAGACCTCCATCGCTTTCTGTTAAATTTCATATTTAGAGCTTTTAGTTCTTATTCTTATTATAAATATTTATTTATTTAATTGTAATACATTATTTAGGTATTATAGTATACTTTTACCAAAATAAATGTATAGTAATTGACTCATTAAAAGGGATATAATAAAAAAATAAAAAATAAAAATTCATGTGTTAAAATTTTCCTATGTAGAAAGATAAGAACATTATTTTTTTTTAAATTTACATGGTGGAATTGGTAGCTGCCACAAATCCAGAAAGGTTTTTTGGCTTTTATGGTTGTCATAGTATTTTGCACTATCCGCCCTGAAAGCCATCATATAGTTCTTCGTGCAGTCCGCCCCTATAACCACCATGCCACAATAATTTTAAATCTTTTACATTGTTGGAAGCACTAGAAAAGGGATAAGCATTCATTCCAACAAGGATCTACTAAGAACATTATTTTTAAACATATCAATTTTCTATTTAAAAATAAAAAATTATAAAATAAATGCTAATAACATATAACATTTTTGTAGAGTAAAAAATATGTCCTATTATTGTTATAATAGTTTTAAAAAATGATAATTTTTTTTTATAATATGGAAAGAAGGTGTTTTGAAAGGGTCCCTAAACCATTTACAAAATTACATCACTATCCATAAGTTATAGGATATAGCAGAGCACTAGGTGAACATGAACCAAGTCCAAAAAGAAACCAACAAGAGAACACTCCTTTACAAGTTGCAAAGACCAAAAGAGAAATAGGGGTGAAGCCCACAAACCAAACCAACCATAAGAACCATAAGAAAAGTACCCCATAAGAAAAATGAGATAGGTAGCAAGCCCACAAATAGCCAAAAAATACATGATAAAGAAAGGAGAGAAAATAGGAGAAATCAAAAGAGGAGGAGAACACCTTGAACTACTCAAGATTTCTAAATAAGGAGACCTAATGGCCATTAAAATACCTTACCATCCAAGAAAATTACTCCACATAGATATTTGACATATTTACATTCCTAGAAAGGGAGGCCCAAATGCCCCTAGCAAGTAACATATTGTAAATATTCATTGAGATGATCATAGTCTCGTCTTGCTGCAAAAATGAGATCATGCAAAAATATCTCTTTCCACACATTATGTTAGAAATTCCCATGAATAGAAATGCAAAGCATTACAAGAAATATGAAGAGAAGAGTAGAATTAATTGATTTATTCCATGGACCAACTTTGTATAGATAGCAAAGTTGATCATTGAGAGTCGTTGGATTACAAAAACTCATGAAATTTGAACTAGTCTAAATTGAGATTTCACCTTACTCATGGATGAGTGGTAACTCAAGTAAGTCTATCCTAGTAGAGCTTAAGAGAACAATTATTTATTCTAACACCCCCCTTAAGTGATACTAGGGGTGAATGTAACAAATGAGTCCCGAAAATAGGGCCTAATGAGGTACTCATGTACAATGATTCTTATTGAAGAGATGGTAAAAAAACCACATGGTAAAAAACCATCTATCAAAAAAAAGAAGAGGCATCTCTTTGGATGGCGAAGATTGTCCTCTTTGAACAAAAAAGAAATGAGTCCCGACAACTGGACCTGATGAGGTGATCATGTACAATAATTCTTATTGAAGAGATGGTAAAGAACCACATGGGAAAAACCATCTGTCAAAAAAAAGAAGAGGTATGTCTTTGGATGGCGAAGATTATCCTCATCGAAAAAAAAAAGTCCCGTCAACTAGGCCTAATGAGGTACTCATTTACAATGTTATTTCATATAGGAGAGATGATAAAAAAAAACCACATGGGAAAAAACCATCTTCAAAAGAAAAGAAACAATAAGAAGAAAGGAGAGGTGAAAACCTCTTTTGTACCTTCTAATGAATTTGCCTTACCCAAAATTTCTCTTGCAACTGAATGTAATGTAGAGAAGGAAAGGATTTGGTGAAGATATCTGCAATTTTATTTTCTGTGGGAATATAGTCCAAGTGTATATCCCCTCTATAGATATGTTGTCGAATTAAGTGCATGTGAATTTCAATGTGCTTGGTACGCTGATGTTCAATTGGATTAAGGGCAATATGAATTGTGCTCTGATTATCACAACAAAGAGTAATAGGTTTGTCATGGAAAAAACCAAATTCTCTTAGTATCTGATGAAGCCAAAGAGCTTCCTGACTTGTTAAAACTACTGCCCTATATTCTGCCTCTATAGATGATAGTGCTATTGCTTGCTCTTTTTTGTATGACCAAGCAATTGATGAAGAACCAAGATAAAAGACATAGCCAGAAGTTGAACATGTGTCTTCTACTAAACCTGCCCAATCAGAATATGTGTAACCAATGATGTCCATGGATTTTTCTCCATATAAGAACCCAAATTGAGTAGTTCCTTGCAAGTAGCGTAGGATTCTTTTTGCTACTTGCCAATGGATGAAATGAGGTTGATGTGAGAATCTAGATATCAAGCCAATAACATATGAAATATCTGGGCGAGTATGAGTGAGGTATAACAAACTCCCTATAAGCTGGCGGTATAGAGTAGCATCACATAAAGGGGATGTGTAGGAAGTATTTAGAGTGAATCCAAATTAAAAAGGTGTAGAAGAGGGTTTAAAATTAGTTATTTTATACCATTGAAGAAGGTCTATAGTGTATTTGAATGCTAAATCCATATCAGACATTTCAAAATTTTTAGAAAGAGAGTCTTTGATAGTCTGAATGTGAGAGATGCCACTACCAGTGAGTAGTATATCATCAACATAGAGAACAAGTAAGGTGATTTTCTCTTCATCTCTCCAAATGTATACTATGGCATCAGACTCACAATGAGAAAAACTTGAGGAAATAAGGAAGGAGTCCATTTTTTCATACCAAGCTCTAGGAGCTTGTTTGAGGCCATAGAGAGATTTACTTAGTCTACAAACAAGGGAGGAGTATTGAGTGAATCCAGTAGGTTGTTCCATGAATATTTTCTCTTTTAAGTCCCCATGTAAGAAAGCACTTTTAACATCCATCTGAAAAACAAGCCATTTTTGGGAAGCAACTATTGCAAGTACCAGCCTAACAGAATCCATTTTGGCAACTAGTGGAAATGTTTCATAATAATCAATGCCTTCAATTTGTGAGAAATATTTAGCTACCAAGCGAGCTTTGTGTTTTTAAATTTTTCCATCAGGTCCATACTTAGTTCTGTAAATGCATTTACAACAAACTAACTTCCTTCCCTTAGGTAGAGGAACTAACTCCCAAGTGTTGTTTTTGATTAAGGAATAGAATTCATTCTCCATGGCATTATCCCATTCTTTTATTCCAGTTTCTTCCTTAAAGGTTTGAGGATCTATGGAGATGGAATCACACATAAGACCAAAACCTATGGTGTTGCCTAATATGGATAATGGAAGATTTTAGATGTAAGGAGTGGCTTCTTCAACTATGGTATGGGCCCATTTTGGCATTGTGGAAGGAGTAATTGGAGTGGCAAGGGTTTGAGTTGGAGTTTGGAGTATAGGATCCTCATTTTTATCATTTTGATCATTTATCTCCAAAATGGGATCTTCATTATATTGAGGCTCTATTATTGGAGATGGTTCAAGAGAAATAATGTTTGAAGATGATGGTTGGGGATCTTTATTAGGGAATATTTCATCAAATTGAACATTTCTATGAAAAAATACCTAATGAGTTGTGGGATCAAGAAGCCTGTATGCTTTCATTTCCTCACAATAACCAATAAAGATGAGCTATCTGATTTTATTATCTAGAGCCTTATTTTTATTCTTTGGGATATGTGCCCAAACAGTGCATCCAAAATTTTTAAAGAAAGAGATCAAATTTTGAGCCAGTCCATGCTTCCTCGGGAGTCAAATGACCAAGAGCTTTATGAGGTGTGCGGTTTTGAATATAGTTTGCATAGTTAATTGCCTCAGCCCAAAAACCATTGGAAGATCTCTTGATTGGAGCATACAATTTGCCATTTCCTTTAAAGTTATATTTTTCCTTTATGTAATGCCAATTTGTTGTGGATTATGGGAGACTAAATGTTGATAAATTATGCCATGATTTGATAGAAATTTTGAGAACTCATTACTAAAGTATTCCCCCCATTATCTGTACAAATTTGCTTGATTTTGCAAGTGGCTTGATTTTCAACTAAGTCCTTGAAGATTTTGAAGTGGGATAGAACAACAATTTTGTATTTTAGAAAGTAGACCCAAGTTCTTCTAGAAAAATCATCAATGAAGGTTAAAGCATATTTTTCTCCTTTGAAAGAAGTCTCTAGGAAGACCATCAAGTCACTATGGATTAACTCTAGAGGGGATCAGACTTTTTTAGAACCACTTGGATGGAAAGGATCTTTATGTTGCTTCACAAGAGCACATCGAGGACATACTCCATCAATAGAAGAAACCTTTGGCAACCCTGTTACTATTTCATGGGTGTTCAATTCTTTTAGGTAGTTATAACTGAGATGTCCAAATATTTCATGCCAAATTTTGCTTTCAAGATCTCCATGTACAAAAAAACAAGAGGCCCCTTATAAATTTTTGAATCCCTTGAAGTGAAATAGGTGAGTGTTGTGATCAATATCTCCTTTGGCTATGAGAGAGTTTGGTTCTTGAAAGTTTCTTATCTCAACTCCTGTTGTTGAGAAGAGAATTGTTTTACCTTTTTTAGAAGTACAAATCTGGTATATGGAGAGGAGATTTATAGCTATGTTTGGGACATAGAGGACATTATTGATATAACCACCATCAATGGATATGCCATATTTTTCTTTGACTAGGATAAAGGATGAGTCACCAACTTCTATGCTACATGTTGAACTTGAGGAGATTGAAGTGAATGACTTATCTGAGGAGGTCATGTGATGAGTTGCTCCTGAATCTAGAACCCAGTATTTTGATGAAGTTTTTATAGCTCTGCCTTGAACATTTAAGGCTTTTCCTATATTATTCTTAGTATCTATCTTGTTATCCTTCATTGCTACCTCTAGTTGTAGTCGTTTCCAACATTTGTTCACAAAATGACCATTCTTTTTGTAGTGTGTACAATTTATGGGACTTCTTTCTCTCTTTGTGAATTTTTATTTAGTAGAAGTGGATGCTACTAAGGATTTTTAGGAAGAGGGAGAGATTCATACTTAGCAAGTTTTTTTTCCTCTCTAGTTATCCTATCACAAAATTCTTCTAAAGAGGGCATTTTAAAACCTGTACTAAGATCATCTTTTGTAGACAAAAAGTGGTTGCAAGAATTTGAAATACACCATTTAATTTAGAAAGAATTAGATAGATGCATTCTTCTTCTGTTTTATTCTTGCCACTACCTTTTATTTATGTGAGGACTTCTTTAAATTTGGTGAGAAAGTCAACAATATTGTTGAAGTATTTAGGAGATAAGGTTGTTAACTCTGCCTCTAGCTACATTGACCTTATTTGATCTATTTTACCAAACAAGTTCTTTAGTTTTTGCCAACTCTCAAATGGATTTTTACATTCTGAAATGTGAAACCATAAGCTTTCATTTACATTTGATCTTATAATGCACATTTTTTCATCGATCTTCCCTTTATGAACAAATATTTCATATTCTTTTTCAAATTCAGGCTGCTCTTCTTCTAGCAAGTGTGTGAGCCCTTTTTGAGAAATGAGATTTAATATTTTTGGTTTCCATGTGTGATAGTTATGAGGGGTGAGTGGGTCAATTGTATTCATTTTGACAAGAAATACTGCAGTGAACCAATATTCCCCCTTTAACTGCAAGAATGATGAACCCACCTTTTCACTTAGAATTGGTTGGTATAGAAAACCAACAAAAAAATATTCTTGAAGCAGTAGAAGCTTGACCTTTATACCAAAATTTTCAAATACCCACCCTTACGTGAGGGAAACTATAAGTATATGAAGATCTCAATACATGGAATATTGGCTATGTAAACAAGATAAACCTTCCAGACCTTTATACCAAAAAGTCTCAATTACCCGCCCTTATGTGAGGGAAACTATTGGTAAATGAGGAGAGTGGTACGTGGAACATAGGCATTGTTTGAAAGACATGATTGCTTTTGAGAGATTTCAATTTAAGGTGATGCTTTTAATAAGTGTGCTTGAGTGAGGAATCCTCAGGGTGTATTTGATTATCTTAGTAGATGTCTTAAGTAAGATTTATTAAGCATTAAAACACCAAGTGCTTTTTGGAAGAATCACCTTCATAACCTAGTCGCAATTATTTATCTAAAGTAGAAATATTCAGAAAGGAAATGTAGCTATGAGGCTCCAAAAAAACACACACCCTTTGATCCAAGTCAACAAGCAGGTGTAATTAGCACCAAAAAAAATCCCCCCTAAAATTGTATTTATGTTATACAATGAGGTCCATCACTTGATTTACCTTTATACAGTTGGCAGAGAGATAGTGAGAGGGGCTCAATGTTGTTGAAGTACAACATGAAAAAAAGTTATAAGTATTGATTTCAATATAAAACCAAATGAAAATATCTTTTTTGTTGAATATGACAACATCGTTATCTATTTTCACTTTGATGAAAAAACCAGGCAGCCTATGACTTGACAGTGTCATTTGGATTTGCAGGTATCCTCATTGACTGTCATCGTCTTGATGAGAACATCGAAAGAGTCGTGGTGAGAATGTAGGTAGAATTTTTGTTGAGAACACAAGCACCATGCAGACCATGAGTGTCCTATGAGATAGGCAACAAAAGTCAAATATCGTTCTTCGAGGTGTCAATCATCAAATCCTACACATTTAATAAACAACAAAAAAAAAAGGAAAACCCAATGGTTGCTTTCTACATTTGACTACAAAGGTGATGCGAGAGTGAGCTCAAAGTTGCAAAACTATGAAAACAAGAAAGGATAGATTAACCAGATATTTAAATTGTTATTTTTCCTCCATGCTTATCACTCCTGCAAAGTACAAGATTTCATGCTTCAAACCTTTCACAAGACAAACACGGGCAACAACGCCAAAATTTGGAGAGCGTGAGATAAACAGATGAATGGAAGAAATAAATATTTGATCCTCTATAAGGATGAGTGTCTCGAATGCGCTTGGTGATATATTTTGACCATTCTAATAGCCATTAGTTCACTTTTTTATTTCACTACAGGTGGAACCCTACACTTTAACACGTGTTTGATCATCACAAATGCACTGCAAGTGGAACTCAACACTTCAACATGTACTTAAAATCGCCAATTTTTGTCGTTATGTCATTATAGTTTGTCACAAATGTACTGTAGTTGGATTATTTCAGTTTAACACTTGCTTAAACTCGCCAATGATATAAGTTAATCAGTGAAATAGTGCGCAAAGATAGCATGAGGTCATCGAGGAATGTGCCCACACAATGGGAAGAGAAAGCGGTTAAAATCTGACGCATAAGACTACAGGTATCTTCACACAATTCGATGTGCTTTGGAAACTCCTCACAAAAATTTAATGAGCTGATGTTGATGAATGTGTCTCTCTATCGAATAATGTAGGTAGTGTTATGTAGTCTCCCGGGCGGCAGTCTTCAAGACGATTAAGGTAGCATTGTGCAGTCTCAATAATGGAGACTGCATATGCTATGAAAAAAAGTGCCACGCTCGCAGTCTCCAATATTATTAGAAGGAGGAGACGTAATAAATGGGGCACCTAGGCTACAAAAAAGACTTGAGGATTTTCTAAAATATCGCAGAAAAAAATAGGTTAAAAAAAATAATTTTAGGCAAAGATTGCTATAGCAATATGGCCAAAAAAAATTAATAGTCACTTATAAAACAATAGTGAAATTCCCTATTTTTAATTTTGTAGATCTTGAAGAAGATAAAAAACATTAAGTAGAAATCCTTTTACATATATTTAAAAAAAATATAGTTAGAAGTAACTATATGAAAAAAAATTTGTAGACTTGAACAAAATTCAGTGAGAAGTCTACAAAAGATATAATGAACCAGCTCCTAGAAACTTCAAGAGAAAATGCTAGAAAAATCTATCCTGCTCTGGTACCATGTTAGAAATTCCCATGAATAGACATGCAAAGAATTACAAGAATTATGAAGAGAAGAGTAGAACTGATTGATTTATTCAATGGATCAACTTTGTATAAATAGCAAAATTGATCATTGAGAGTAGTTGGATTACAACAACTCATGAAATATGAAGTAGTCTAAACTGATAGTTCACCTGACTCATGGATGAGTGGTAACTAAAGTAAGTCTATGCTAGTAGAGTTTAAGAGAATAATTATGTATTCTAACACCTTCAATCCTTCAATTTGGGTAACCACATTAGTAATAAGGTTCACAAATGAGTTCTATTCTCTATATGTATGTTGGCATTTAAATTTTTTAAATTCAGTTAGGACCCTCCTTGATTCATATAAAACATTAGCTATAATCCAACTGGTGGAGGATCTTCCATTTATGTTACTGATGATATTAAGTGAATCTCCTTCTATAAGGACATTGTTGACATCCATCCCAACAAGAAGGGCCAAACCTTGGAATATCACTCTTGACTTAGCAAAATAGCTAGTTTGACTTCCAATATTTTTAGTAAATACAACAATGATCTTTCCTTTATGATTTCTAATTGGACCTCTAGCCCCTACTAGGAAAGGATTACCTTTAGAAGCTCCATCAAAATTAAATGTGTTCCAATTCCTATGAGAAGGATTCCATGAGATTTTTTGTCTAGGAGGAATGGTTGAGGGCCTTCTGACATAGATAGGCCCAAGATAGAATTTAGGGAAGCTTTAGAAGTGGGTGTAGGAGAAGGGCCAAAGGGTATACTAGAAATATTTTTTGAAAGAGAAAAATGAATTATGGAAGTAACTTGGGTTGGGTTTCAAGAAAGACTATATAATGCCCTATTATTGCACTCTTTTTTAGACCCTCCGCCCCTCAAAAAAATTAGGAAGGCAAAATTTCCACAATGCTCTATGCAAGGGGGATGAAAAGAAGAAAGGGGCCAATGCTAAAAAATGTCTAAAATAGAATTAGGAGTCACCCAACAAGTCTATAAGGAAGAAATAAGTAAGGAGAGAATCTCAAGGTAGAAGGGGCACCCTAGAAAAAGATGTTGGATGATCTTCCAATTCAAACTATAGAGATAACAATAGTTGTCCAGAATTAATTCTCTCTTTCTAATATTATCCAAGGACATAATTTTAGTTTGGATAGTGAGCCAAAGGAAGAAACTCAACTTAGGAATGAGCTCTTTTGGATCAAATTTTAGAGCAAGGGAACTAGAATTGTTTTTTTGCATCCACAAGATGATAAGTAAAATTAATAAAAAAAGATGCCCTTCTCATCCTCCCTCAAAATTATAGAGTTTTCACAAGCATAGTTTCTGATAGCTTGGGTTCTTAGCTTGAGGGCAAGGGTCTTCATGGATACCACATCATCTCAGTTTAGAAAAGAACTCCTAATATCCTTCCACTTCTTTAGACCACCCAATTTTTTAATGAAATCTACCACTTTGGATTCGAAGGGATGAGTAAGTCTAGATCTAAGGGTAGAAAGAGAAGGTATCTCCATCAGTGAAACATCCTCCAACCATGGATATTTCTAAAAAATTATTTTAACTCCATTGTCAAGTCTCCACTTGATGCCTCTTTGGATGAGTTTTCTGTATTTGACAATACTATTCCAGAATGTCAAGCTCTGGGGGAGGTTTTGATCATTCATAAATTTTGGGTCTTTGTTCAGGTATTTTTCTTTAATAACATAGGTGAAATCAATGTTATCTTGAGTTATAAACTTTTAACATTGCTTTTCCAACAAGGCTTTGTTCATGAGTTTGATTTTCCTTAACCCAAGACCCCCAACCTCTTTTTTTTAGCACACTTGGTCCTAAGAGATGAGGTGAAATATTTTTTTGAATTTAGTCCCTACCCATAAAAAATCTCTTTGTAACTACTTCAATTTCTAGAAATTTTAACAAGAATTTGCAATAGACATAGAAAATAAACTACTAGACTTTGAAAAATGGACTTGACCAATTGAGCCTTACCTATTTGGGTAAGGAGAGCTCCCTTCTAGGTTTTTAGTTTCCTTTGAACTCTGTCAAGAAATAGATTCTAGAGATCCTCCTTGCATCTTCTAGAGAACAAGGGTAGATTGAGGTAGGTAGAAGGAAGAAAAATAATGGAACAACCAAGAATATGGGCAATATCTCTCTATCTACTGAGAGGGGTGTTAAAGAAAATGAGTTTACTTTTCAATAAATTGATGTATTGTCCAATAACTAATTCAAAGTTCTTCAATATTTTTTAAGTTCCTTTTTCCTAGAGAATAGAGGAACTGGTGGAGAGCAAAGTGTCATCCACAAATTGATGGTGTGGAATAGGATCAATGGGAAAAGTAGATATTATTTCTTCAATGCTCTTAGATGAAGCAACTACCTTCAGGGATCTACTTAAGGCTTCAAAAAGGATGATTAAGAGACGTGGGGATAAGGGATATCCCTATTGAATACCTTTACTACTACTAAAATATCCAAATACCTCTCATTCACAATAAATAAGAATCAAGAGGTAGATAAATACTATTTAATAAGGGATATCCATCTAGGATAAAAACAAAATTTGCATAACACATTTTCCTAGAAGTTCCATGAGAGCTTGTCATAAGCTTTACTTATGTCGAGCTTGAGAAACATACATGGTTTACCACTCTTACTGATACAATAGATTAGGTCATGGACCTTAATGATACCATCAAAAATTTGTCTACCTAGCACAAAACCTCCTTGATTGGGCTCAATGATTCTAAGAAGGATGGTTTTTGACCTGTTCATTAGCACTTTTGCTAATATTTACATGTGGTACCAAAGGGGCAAATGGGTCTAAAATCTTTAATATCTTTAACATCAACACTTTTGGGAATGAGCACAAGAAAAGTGGAATTGACATCAATAGGGAGTAAACTAGATCTTTGAACATAAGATATAGTAGCAATAAAATTAGAACCTATGATATGGCAAAACGTTTGGAAAAATAGTGTAGGAAATTCATCAATATGAAGGGATTTCTCACCGTCCATAGAGAATACCGCATCTTTGATTTCATTAGGAGTTAATGAGGAGGTCAACATGGAATTTATTCCTAAGAGATGAGAAAAGGAATTTTTTCTAGGAGTCTTCTTTCAACATTGATATCACCCAGTCCATATAAATTAAGTAGGGTTTGAAAGAATATGATAACTTTATCTCTAATATCCTTTGGGTCAACCAACCTATATTTATATTCTTTGACAATCTCTTTAATTTTGTTATGTATTCTATGCTTCAAGGTTATCATATGATTTTTTTTTGTGTTCTTATCCCCATTTTTTAGCCAATGAACATTGAATATCTGCCTCTAGAAAAAATTCTCCCTCTTAAGGATATTGTGGAATTCAGATAGCAGAGGCTTTTCTTGAATTCTAAGATTCTCTTGAAGAGGTCCAAGTTCCTGAGCAAGCTCTAAATCCTATAATTATGCTTTCAAATCTTCTTTTATATTTCTATAGTGCCTAAAAATATATTTATTCCAACTTTTCAAATTGGTCTTCACAAATTTTAGCTTCTTGGAGATCTAAAAAATTAGAGGTCCTAGGAAGCTTTTTGACCACCACTCCACAATTTTTAGTTCTAGGTCATAGTGAAGGGTCCACATAGACTCAAATTTGAATGTTATTCTAAAGTTAGAAAGAGAGGGCAGAATTTCAAGAACAAGGGAGTTGTAATTTGAGTCTATATTAGGGAGAGAGGTGAGGGAGAAATAACCCAAAATATCAAGCCCATATTTGGAGATTAAGACTCTATATAACCTACATTGAATGAGAATGAAACTAGGTCATCCATTACTCCAAGTAAAATTCTTGCCTCGAGGTTCTAAGTCATAAAGTTCAAGTTTATTAACATAATTAGAGAAATCAATCATATCTTTAGACAAGATAGGATTCCTATCTTTATTATTAGAGGGGTACAAAGGAGTGTCAAAGTCACCTACAAGCATCCAATATTCCTTCAAAAAAATAGTTTCATCTGTCTAAGAAGATCCTAGAGGAGCTCATTTCAAAAATAGAGCTGGGAACAAAAATATTTGAAATAACCCATATCTTATTAGAATATTTGCAAGAAAAGAGGATGGTAATGATTTTGTTGGAAGAGGAAATAAAAAACACATCAACCTTCATGTGGACCCATAAATAGAGAATTCCATGAGAGGCACCATGAATATGGTTGGAAGCAAAAGTGCTTCTTTTCAAATGAGGTTCTTAGCTCTAAGTAAATTATTTCCATAAGCTTAGTTTACTAAAGGAGAATAATGTGAGGGGATAAATCTCTTCTCATAGAGGTGAGAAGTATCTATTTTGTAAGGCTATTTAGATTGTTAACATTCCATGATAGGATCTTCATTTAGGATTTTTAGAATATTTTCTACCTCCATTTGACATAGTCAACGTATATTTCTGTAAATCTACTATGGTGAGAGAGGAATCCCCTTGCATTTATATCTATCCATTGATCGAGTTAATTGATAACTATCTACAATATTTACTTTCACTGCATTCCTTCTATGGTCTTTGTTAATGTGTTTTCCTACATTTTAATCCACTCTAACATCCATGGGGCCTTTCTTACGAGTTCTCATAATTGGGCTTGAGGTAATGTCCAAAATATTTTCTCCATTGGAAGGGAAGTTCATAGCCTTCATTAAATTGACCTTGCTAGGGTATCCATGGATTCCAATCATTAAGCTTTTGCAAGGAGATGCCAGAGGTTGGGGTTGGCCAATTAGGTTACCTGATGAGGATGACCCTAACTTAATAGGTTAGAGGTGGGTCATTTCCTCTATGGAAGATTAGTATCTAGAATATAATCTAAGAATTCAAATTCTTTTTTCATAAAAGGCTTATAGGGAAGAGACTCAGATCATTAGTTTACATACCTAAATGATGGTATTAAAGGATTCAGTTGTGGGAGCACCACAAACCATCTAGATAATTGAATCTCATTTAATATCAAGATATTTAGCCATGGGGACATCTTTTACATCCAACCTATCATCCATAGATTTTTTATAAACACAAGAACTTGGCTAGGGATCCTTATCCCCATTTTGTTCAAACATTTTTAGGCTAGGGAGCCTTATTCGGATAATTATTTACTTAGTGTCCAAACTTCTTGAAACTTGAGCAATACAATAATCTATTGTCATACTCAATGGCTTGAGTATGAGACCCATAATCTAAAATTAGCTTAATCAAGTCTAGGAACTTAGAGGAGAGGTCCACATTAATGTACATTATCACATACACCATCTAAGATTTGGCTCTAGTGGTGGCATCGATTATCACCAATTTTCCTATAGTTTTGATAATTGTTCTCAAAATATCATCATGTCAAAACTAGAATGGTAGGCCTAGATACCTGACCCATATGGGGATAAAGTAATTTTTTTGCATGTCAAGGTCAAAATCCACCCCCATCACCTTATAAATAAGCTCCTTTTACCCATGGTCCACCACCTAGGATATGATTCATGTATTCTTCACCATTGAGCATGATAAGGAAGAAGCCTTTAGGAAGGGCATGATCTCTAAAAAATATCTAATACACCATTTAGTCGAGGTCCATCTTCTAAAGGTATCAATAATAGGTAAAGATCTTATGAATTGTCTACCAGATTAAAGACATCTTCATCCTTATTTACGTCCATGAGATCACATGGTACCATTAGGGATTTTTTAGAAGGAGAGAGGTCATAGAATCCCATAAAGAAGACTATTTTCTTAGAAAAATTTGCAACAACATCCATTAAGGATCCCATAGTAGGTTCAAAAGGAAGGATAAGCCTGATGGGTCCTTATGGCAATGTGAATCTGTAGGTGATGCTAGAGAATCTCTAGACACACCTGAAGACTTACCTTGTGGATTACTAGCCCCAAATATCTCCATCTAACCAAGTGCTCCACCACCCATAGCAAAACCAATTACAAAATCTCCACATTCTTGGCTCCTGCTCTCGTTCCCACTCACACATTTTGAACAAATTTTAACTCCATGAACCCATGGAAATCATGTATGCCACTTTTTCAATACCACCTATATTCCTTTGCTACTTGCCTTTGCTCCTGCCCTATCACTTATCCAATATTACTCCCCTTCACTACCCCAACATTAGTCAACCACTACTCAAAACTTCTCTAGCACTGTTCCACTATTGCTCACCTTCGTTGCCCTAAAACTATTCAACTATTGATCAACACTACCCTAGCATTGCTCCACTATTGCTCACCTCCCTAGCACTTCTCAACACTACTCAATACTACTCTAGCACTCCTCCACTATTGTTCACCTTCACTTCCCTAACATTACCTTTGTTGCCCTGCACTACTCAAGCACTGCTATAGTTATTACATTTTAAATAAAATCATAAATAATTATAAATGTAATTAATACCAAAATGCTAAAAAATGGGTGAAATCATCCTTAATTTATTAAATATCTCAAATTTAAAAAATGAGGCCTAAATTTAAATTTAGGAAAAAAGCTGGACAAAATTTAAATTCTATATACCATAAAAAATATTAGAAAAATGTTTAAATTAAGATATAAATATTATAATTTAAAAATAAGAAAATAATATAATTTTTAACATGTATTGTTTTGGGTAGAAAATTTATTTATTTTTATTAGGTGGAAGAGGGGGTTTTGAAAGGGTTATAGAACCTTTTATAATGGGGTTTAAAAAGGGACCCCAAACCTAAATTTGGTCATAATGATATTCAATGAAAATAAAAGAACATAAAATAGGTTGTCTTCCGAAGGAGAATTAATCCTAAATCTAATAAAAATGATCTGCATCCAATATTCAAAATGTGAAACTAGCATCCAATTAGGGTTATGAGTAACGAGTCAGCCCCAAAATGTATTTATAAAAATTTGGTGAATCAGTTTTGAAATTCAGGTGAATAATGTCCAAACACATTAGAAGGTTCACTATTATTAGGGTTAATGTTGGAAATTCAAACTTAAAATGGTCATTATTATAAAATTGGGGTGAATCAACCTAAAAAATATTTGCACCTAGAAATTTTTGGCTAATGGGAGCTAGTCAAGGATCCCAAATATTACCCAATTCCAAAATTTGAAAATCCTAATTTTAGTCAAGTTGGTGATAAATAGCCACTATGCATAATCTTGCATCCAATAGAGACCCTACCAAAATTGAAATTTAAAAGCTAGGTGCTCAGATTTGATATTTGAAATTCTCTTGCCCGTTTGAATATTTCATACCTAATGGGAGAACCTACCAATTTGGAATAAAATTGGGTGCCCAGATTTTGAATGTTAAAAATTTCTCTCCCATATGAAAAGTATCACTTAGCAAGAGAACCAAACACCTCAGACACTAGCAAAAAAAAAGGTTTTGAAAGGAACCCAAAACCTTGAAGAGAAGCAAGCCTCTAATAGAGGAATACAGTGGCATGCTTGAAAGAAGATGGAAAAAACTACCTAGTAAGAAAACTAAACCAAACACTCAATCATTAACTAAGATAAATATGCCAAGGTTAATGCATTTACTAGAAAGAATGAAACTTAAAGCATCCTATCTAAACCAGGAGATGAAATACACTAACCACAAAAAAATTTCTTAGGCTTACGCTTTAGTTGGAAAATTAAAATTTGAAACATCCTACCAAAATATGAGATAACAACACAACTGGCCAATATATCCACCCATTGGGCTCAATAAACTATTTAAATCTACTAAAAGACACCAATGAAGAAGGTCGTAGGGTCAAAGCAACCTTACTCCCTCAAAACCTAGATTTGGATCTACCACGCTACCTAGCTATGAAAAAAGGTAAACCAAAGAAGTCCAAGAAAAAAGTAAACCCAACCTGAAGATCTTCATCCAAAATTTAAGTGAGAAAAAAGTAAAAATCAAACCTTCAATAGGGTTAGTAGGACTACCTCCCACAAAAAATAAACCAAAGACCACCCCTAACAACCTATTGATATGCTAGACACAGGGATTGATAACAAGAACCTTTCTCAACCAGAAAATGAAGAAGCCCAAGGTCTCTCCCTGGTATATACTTCAAAGAGAGGGGCAAAGATGAAAAGAATATAGAGGAGAAAAACTCATCTATCTAGTACCCACAACCAACAAACAAAGAACCAATAGGACAACCACACCTACCAAACATGGGGCCAACAACATGAAACTTTCTCAAGCAGACAACAATGAAGCCCAAGGTCTCCCCTTGGTATTAGTCTCCCCTTGGTATTATCTTCAAATATGGGCAAAGACCAAAATAATGTTGTAGAGAAAACCCCATCTATCAAGCACCCACATCCAACAAACAACCAATAAGACAACCACACCCACCTGGGGGTCAACAACATGAATCTTTCTTGGACGGACAATGATGAAGCCCAAGGTCTCCCCCTAATAATAATTTCAAAAATATGGGCAAAGACAAATAAAGCCAAGGAGAAAAACCAACTCTCCAGCACCCACAACCGACAACCAGCAAAATGAAGATCTTCCAACAACAAAAAAAAAACCAACAACCCAAAATGAACAAATTCAACATTCCTTCCAACAACACAACCAACCATTGCAGCTCCTTCAAATGATCCAACCTTCCACCTAGCCTCCCAACAGTAGTTCCTAACCTTCCACCTAGTAAACCAAACTGCTACTGTAGGGCCAAGTGCCAAATTAGTTCTCCACCCAAAAGGACATCCATAAGGTTGCAAGGATTTGTTTTACAAAAATCTTAAACCTACGGCACAACATGTCAACATTAATCTTAGACCTACTCAAGCCCCTTCAATAAGTTTAATTTAAAATAAAATACAATTATAACCAAAATGTTACTTTACATCATATAAATTAAGTGAACTCCAATAGCTACTAAATATAGACTATTCACTCTACATAATACAGACAAGTTCTAGCAACATTTGGTTTTCATTTATAATATTTAAAAGGAACAATAGAACCTATAGTTTAATTAGTAGTATTTTATTGTAAAGACATTTGATTTTTATAGAAGATTATTTTTTAAATAATTTTGAAATACAAATTTTTATTTTATAAAAAAAATATAATTTTAAATATAAAAATAAATTTAAAAATAATAATTATTTATTAACTTATATATAACATAATACATTTTAAAACGATTACTTTTAGAAGCATAATTAAATTAATTATATATTTATTTTACTTTCTACAACTCAGCATAATTATAATAATCATTTATTTGATTCAATCATTTGTTTACAACTATGAGACCAAACTACATTCTACACACTACCGTATGTTTTTCTTCCAACCTACTGGAAAAGGTTGACATTATCTGCATTTAAAATTAGAGAATACGTAGATTTACTTTGCTCTCAACATTCACAATAAGGACAGGAGCAGAGACAGCAACATTTATTATCTGTGTCGTTGCTATTAAAACAAAACGCACAATAGTCTCCCTGGCCTAACGGCTTAAACTTCAAAGCATTGTTTTCCTTGTCTTCAGATTCCGAATTTAAAACTCCCTTTTCTCCTTCGTTGTGTTTCATTGCATTACTGTAGGACAAATAATAAGAGTAGGCCCCATGCAAACCACAAATGTTAATGGAGAAAACTTCGCTACCGATGTCGTCATTGCTATAAAAATGGTGTTTATCAGAGTGCACGAGAGCTTCCAAACAACTATATTTCTGTTGTTCAATAGCCAGTTATTTGTATCCAAACATTTTCCTTGAGTTCGGAATTTCTCTTTGGGTTTCAAAATAGAATGCATGCAAGAGTTCAAAATAGAAAGCTCAAATTACGGAACCGTAGAGATCGCCGAATGTTTACAAGTTGCAGTGACTATAAACAGTAGTGAAGATTGAGAATCTTGCCAATATTGGAAGACAATATCACCGAATATTATTGTGAGGATAGGATCTAAAACTCCTCAAGTCAAGTTTGAATTCTTTTCCTGCGAAGAACAAATTAGTCATATGCAGTTGTTTAGTATATATTGCAAGAGAAGCCCGTGCAAAAAAAGGTGCTATGTTCAACTAATGTTATTAATTAATGTTCAGTTGTATAAGCGGCGACACCGTTGTCAAAGTTCCAGTTGATAATTTTGTGATAGCCATTCGTTATTATATTCGTTTTGGCCCATGTTGGACTTCTTTATGCTTCCACTAGGGTTAAATGTATATAATATTTACTATAAATTAGAAAATGATTTTACATAAATATTCTTAAAAATAAAAGGTTTTAGAATCTTATTAGGTACTGAAAAACATGTACCATCGACAAGCCTTCAAGCATTGTTATTATTTATAATATAAAAATTGTGACCCACATTCGTAATGGGATTTTCAAAGGATATTTAATCGTTTAGAACGAGAGACACAATAGAGCAGGAAGTAGAGGAGAACAACCTCAAAGTATAGGGGTAAAAAGAGATCCAAATTTAAAACTAGAACATATTATGTTAAAAGGTAAAGAATTTTTTCATTTAGATTTTAAGAGTATTTTTATTAATTTTTTGGTTGGTCAATAGGTCTACTTCTTTATTTCCTTCTTTAAAAAGTGTGGGTGAATTCAACACCTAATTTTAAATTATCAGTTCTTTTATTAAATCTGTAATGGACTAATGAAAGGATGTTTTCCTTTAGCAATATTAATGGAAAAAAACTAACTCTCCAGCACCTACAACCAGCAAAATGAAGATCTTCCATCAACCCCAAAAAAACCAACAACCCAAAATAAACAAATACAACATTCAGTGCGGTTCCTTCAACTGATCCGACCTTCCACCTAGTTCCCCAACGGTAGTTGTTTTAGCTAACCTCCAAACTGCTATTGTAGGGCCAAGTTCCAAATTAGTTCTCCACCCAAAAAAACATCCATCGCATTACAAAACTTTGTTTTACAAAAATCCTAACTTATAATGCAACATGTCCCTTAACCAACCTTAAACCTGCTCAAACCCTTTCAATAAGTTTAATTTAAAATAAAATACAATTATAACCAAAATGTTATATTGCATCATATAAACTAAGTGAACTCCAATAGCTAATAAATATAGACTATTCACTCCACATGATAAAGACAAGTTCTAACAACATTTGGGATTCATTAACAACAAAACCTATAGATTAACTACTAGTAGTATTTTATTAAAAAGACATTTGATTTTGTTAGGAGATCGTTTTTTTAATAATTTTGATATACAAATTTTTAATTTATAAAAATTAAAAAAATATTTTTAAATATAAAAATAAATTAAAAAAATATTATTATATATTAATTTATATATAACATATATTTTAAAACAATAACAACATAATTATATTAATTATATATTTATTTTACTTTTATATGTAAATATTATAACTATAATATTTATTTATTTATATATATTTAGTTTTTTTAGACAAGTTTATTCACGGATGGTTTGAATTCAATCTCCATGCAAAAACATATATCAAAACATGAAAAAAATGTTTGTTATTGTTAACTTATTTTAATCCTTATGCTTAAACATGACACCTAAGCACAATCGAATAATAAAATCGTACACTCTACAATGGTTTTGTTTGTTTATATATACAAATGTAATAAACCTTTTCAAAAACAATTTTAGGACAATTGTAAACAATTTGTTCAAGGAAAAGATGGGTTAAAGCATTTAACAAGAACACACCTTTTATATCTATAATAATATTATAGGCATATTCTATGGAATAAACTACACATTAAATAATTAACAAGATAGAAATATAAACCAACAGAAACAAGAGCCATCCATACTATTATTTTAAACTACGAGACCAAACTACATCAGGGCACTGACCCAAAACTATTACACCGCATTTATGTAGAGAGACTACCGTATGCTTTTCTTCCAACCTACTTGGAAAACTATTATCTGCATTTAAAATTAGAGAATACGTAGATTTACTTTGCTCTCAACATTTACAGGAAGGACAGGAGCAGAGACAACAACATTTATTATCTGTGATGTTGCTATCAATACAACAAGCACAATATTCTCCCTGGCCTAACGACTTAAACTTCAAAGCATTGTTTCCCTGATCTTCAGATTCCAAGTTTAAAACTCCCTTAGCTCCTTCGTTGTGTTTCATTGCATTACTGTAGACAAATAATAAGAGTAACCCCATGCAGACCACAAATGTTAATGGAGAAAACTTCGATACTGATGTCGTCATTGCTATAAAAATGGTGCTTGTCAGAGTGCACGAGAGCTTCCAAACAAGTATTCCAAATAATGTTATTTGTATCCAAACATTTTCCTTCAGTTCGGAATATCTCTTTGGGTTTCAAAATGGAATGCATGCAAGAGTTCACAATAGAAAGCTCAAAATGAAATGCATGCAAGAGTTCACAATAGAAAGCTCAAAATGGAATGCATGCAAGAGTTCACAATAGAAAGCTCAAAATGGAATGCATGCAAGAGTGCACAATAGAAAGCTCAAAATGGAATGCATGCAAGAGTGCACAATAGAAAGCTCAAATTCCCCGTAGAGATCGCTGAATGTTTACACATTGCAGTGACTTTAGTGCAGATTGAGAATCTTTCCAATATTGGAAGACAATATCACCGAATATTATTGTGAGGATAAGATCTAAAACTCCTCAAGTCAAGTTTGCAAAGAGAAGCCGATGAAAATAATGGTGCTATGAATTGCAAACATAGGCCCAAAATGCCATTAGGAATGACTGAGGCAAGTAGATAACTTCTAACGAGGAGGACACTCAAAAAAATAAATGATTAGCTTTCTCTAAGGCATTACTATTGGGTAAACCTATTTATCATTACTATTGGTAAACCTCTTTATCATTACTATTGGTTAGTTACCTGTTAGGTTGATATATTGACTACTTACTTTTTTAGCTAATACATTCATCCATGAAAATATTAATCAATGATTGTTGTGTTTAATATATTTAACAAGAAATAATAATGAATGACTTTTTAAAATTTATAATAGTATATATCCTATTTTATAACTCTTATAAAATTTTATATTCTCTTAAAAATATATATTATTTAGGTTGTATAACAAAATTTTAATTAATGTTAAAAGGTTTTTGGTTCAATGGCTGGAAAAATAGTTGATATAGCTCACACCAAAGTTTAAATTTGGATAACACCAAATAGCTCAACACTACTAAATCTATGTAAAAAAGAAGACAACCCTTTAAAAACCCTACCCTTAAATAAATAAAAATAAAAATAATTTATTTAAATAATTTATAAATATTGCTTTTATCTTTGGATATAAACTATATCTTTTTAATATTAAATAATGATAGTCAAAATAAAGTTTTTGATACTTTTCAGTGAATTTTAATTATAAATAATATATGAGTTTTGTTGCATCTTGTCCATTTTTTGTCCATTTTTTTTATTTAATAAAAGAAGGGTTTTAAAGGGGTCCCTAAACCTTTTACAAAGGGGTTTTGGGAGGGACCCTCAACCTTTAAAAATCCACAAAGATATTCAATAATCACAAAAGAAGAACACAAAAGGGACTACAATGTAAGGGAAAATTGATTCAACATTCCACAAAGATCCCATAGATCCAAAACAAACAATATTCTTGCCTAAATTTCAACAAACAAAATCAGACCTGAAAAGGATCTTTCCACCCAAGCCACCATGAGAGAATCAAATTTGGAAAAATGGGATAGCCAACCAAGTTATTCAATGGTAAGTTAAAAATTAAACCCTCTAGCTAGCCAACAAATAAATCTCACAAAATTCCAAAAGTGCAAAGGCCTGAATCTAGGATTCCTATAGTGCTAGCCAACCAACAGTTGAGATCTACTAGACAGGAAGCAATGAATAGGAATAGAACCAGCACGTACAAATAACATTGTCTTGACCATCCAAAACCTTGCAACATCAGGGGATCTAGAAGAGATGTTCTTGTTCAAGATAAGAAGCAAATATTTCAAACCAATGGTACTCAACATAAATCCAAACAATATAAGAACCCAACCAAAGAGAATCATAGGGTTTAATAAGGCTCTCTAAACCAAAATGTAGGGTTTTTAAAGGCTCTCAAAACCTTCATAGTAGTGTTTTGATAGACTCCTAGAACCATGATAGGGTTTTGGGAGGCTCCCTAAACCTTAGAACTAGGTTTTGAAAGGCTCCCAAAATATTGTATAAATGGATTAGGCATTCGATAGAGTACCATAGGGCTTTTGGAAGGCTCCACCAACCTAAATAGGGTTTTAAAAGATTATTAGAACCTTAAACAAAATAATTAAGCCTTAAGAAGAGGAACATAAGGTTTTGGAAGACTCTCCAAACCTAAAATAGGCTAGGATTTAGGAGATCCTAAAGAAACTAGAAGGTCCACTCCATAGGCTAGAAGAGAAGTAGACTAGGAACAACAAGATTCATGAGATAAATCCTGCTTAGAATTGAAGTTAAAGAAATACCTTGTTAATAAGCTACAACCTGACTAGCCACCACAAAGGCTAAGATTTGCAAGGAAAACCTACAAAGTCTACACAAAAACACACCACCATTTGAATAAAAGTGAAAATAGGTAAACGCCAACAAGTACCCTAGCAAAGAAAGCTTCCAGTGAAAGTAGAACATGAAATAGAGAAGCATGAGGACCAACCCCACCCACTATGGCTGCTCCTCACACCGTCCAACTAGAACTAGATCCTAGTTGAAGTAGCATAAACTAAACTAGATCCGACAAGATAATCCATAAGAAGGGTAGATATAGGTTCTAAAAAATAACCCCCTCACTTCCTAGAAGGAGGTTAGAAATAAACCTCTAGAGCTGCTCTTAGGTGACCAACAGTGCCATCCTATTTTGGTATACCACTATCTAGAGGGAATCCATGAGAGATTTTTTATGTCCTCTTCACATCGTAGAGGTTTGAATGGTAGGCATTCCATTCAACAAGGCCAAGCTCACCTTCTCCACTTTCACTACAAAGGCATCCGATTTTTTATTATATGTACTTTATGAAATAATATTTAAAAGTATAATGAAAATAAATAAATAAAAATAGATTTTTTCAACTTTTCTTCAAAACACTATCTTTAGGTTAAAAGTAAACAATTATTATTTTTCGTTGCATAAGAGATTTAATCACAACCATTTTAGTTTTAGTAACTGACAAGCACATGGTTAAAACCATAGGGGCTACTCCCACCAAAGTTATTTCACCTTCTTATTGTTGATCCGATGTGAAGGAGACCACCGATCGTTTGGGATTCGTACTGTCATCATCAATTTGGCTCACACTCAGAGAATTAAGAACATACTACTACCTTTGCTAATAGGCTGCCCCTAAGGTTTGAACCTAGGTACCTTCTTGGTAAGTGCCTTTCTAGACAAGCACTTACCAATCCACCTAACCATCGGGACGAAAAGTAAACAATTATAACGTTTACAACTTTTAGTACACCAAATTTTGCAATATTTTATTTTGTGGATACTTTTTAAATAAATAATTTTCCAACATTATTATTTTTTAACTTATAATAAATATAATAAAATTGTCATTTTATTATCATTCGATAGAAAGTGAAGTAAGATAATATTAACAAATATAAATTAAAAAAATTATAAATAATTTACAATTACATATATCTTTTTATTTTATATGTAAAAGATAATTTTACTTAACTTAATATATAAACATGCTATTATTATTAACACTCATATGAACCATGCCAAGATTATTGACTTGCTATCTTCCACAATGATAATTATAAGGGTTGCTATATAAAGTTATGTATAATTTTAATTAAAAAATTATAATACATCCAATAAGAATGTAAGTTTTTCATTATAATTTCCTATTAGTTTTGTCAATATAAATATTCTTGTTAAAAATTCAAATGAAAAAAAAAACAAAATCAACAATTAACCTCTAAAAATAATTTGATAACACTATAAGAAATTTCATAATCTTTATATAAAAATAAGCAATGTTCTTTTACATAATAATTTACTCTTATAGGTAACCTAAAAATTTATATATAAAAAAGGGGACAACAATTGTAATAAGATAGTTATATCTCACTATAAATCAAATTATCAAAGTTAAATAGAACTTATTATTATAGTTTCCCTTGTATCATTCATATTTATAATTTATTAAATATTTGCACATATCATTATCATTTAAACCATATTAAATATTTTTACTTTATTGAAATATGTTTCTATTTGTGTATGAGATGTGATCTTATTTATTTAGTTTTTATAGTTAATGAGGTTTTTGACAAATTATTATATATACAATTTTCATTTTTTTATTAGATATAGAAATGGTTTTGAAAAGGCCCCCGAACATTATACATTAGGATAAGTCCTACAAGACATGGCCAAAAACTAACTTCATAAATACAAGAACAACTACAAAACACAAATGCTAGACACCCAACACCATCTTTAAAAAGGAACATGAGAGACAAAACAATACAACCAAGGATTGGCTAAAACACAAACCTTGACATAAGCTAGGAGCACCATCAAATGGGTACTATAGAAGTCACATTATATGACCTCACACCCCATGGGATCCATCACCCCTATCAAAAGTTAAACCATGGTACCAAAAGAGCATAGCCTTTATATCCTCTGCACAAGAAAGACCAACATTAAGTGTACACAAGAGAGAAAACTAGTAATCTTACAAGCTCTTCCCACCTAAACTAAGAGCCTTGGATTTTGGAAACTTTGGCAAACTACATCAGCATGATCTAAAACCAATGATGGATCCCAAGGGACCAAAATGAACATTTGCTTGATTCAAAATAAAAAAAATCTTATTGAAACCAAAAACCCTATTTTTAAAATCTTTATGGGCTCTAATTGAAATACAAGACACGATCAAACTACACCAAAGAATCCATAAAGAAGGCCCCAAAATAGTCTTTCACCCATTAACAAAAATTGGGATTGGATCTCTTTCCCATGGTAAAGGGTTGGGAAGGTTGATAATTTCCAATATCCAACTTCAACAAAGACTAAGAGCCATTGGTGATCTCTACCTCTGTCACCTTATTCCCTAGAGCTTTAAATTATTGTCTCCCAACATTATTCTCTACTTAACATCTACAAAACCATTTTTAAAACTTATTGATTTAGAGCCAAGGAATCCCTTTATGACTTCTAGTTTTATGTCTTGGGAACCCTTTCTTCAACTTCACCATCATCTTCAAAATAGTGGATGTAGAGAGATTTATTGATTCTGATGAAACATCTAGCCTAGGGAGATTGAGGTAATCAAAGGAGTTCTACAAAATCAATGAGACAAATGGAGGAGGGATACTAACCTTCTTAAAGAGTTTTTGAATATTAGATTTAAAATTAGATGGAAGCACATCTCAATATTCAACTAAGGGAGGCATCTTACCTTGAAGTAGAGGCACATCATGATATTCAACCAGGGGTGCATTCTCACCTTGAAATGGGAGTTCTGCAACAATCTCAAAGCCCAAACTATCAACTACCTCAACTTGCTAGAACTCAACAAGCTCAAAAACTTGGCTATTGAGGATATTATTTAGGGGCTCCTCTTGAACATATTTACCCCATGAGTTTAATTTCTTTTATTATTCCTCTTGATCTAATTTATCACTATTTACCTAAATATTTTGGAGGTACTTATCCATAGGATAACTAACAATTCGACATCCATAGCAAACTATCAGTCTATTTTCATATGCAATGGGTTGGACCCAAGTACCTAAGTATAAGGTAAGCTTGATTGAAGAAGGGAGATCCACTTCCAAATCTACCATAACACACAACCTCACAAACACCATTTTGGATTTTGTTCTTATTATCGAATCAATTTGAGTAAGATCTCCCACTACCTTAGCCACTCCTCTTAAGATATTGTCATGCCATAGATAGAAAGGAAGACTAAGGAGATGAATCCAAAGAGACACCAAGTTTACCTTCTGAGTATGTGGGTTGAATTCAAGCTCTAATTTTTAAAAGAACAAGCCCCTTTTACCATAGAATGAGGGACCACCACATAGGATGCGGTTTAAATCTCACACATAGTTTAATTTTATAAAAAAGAAGGATTTTGGAGTCCCAAATATTTTCATTGCACCTAAAAGTTTTCATTTTTCTATGACCCATCTTCTAATTGAATCCAGATCTAGCCTCACCCCTTGAAATTTTCCCATGAGATTACATTTGCCTTATTCTTTGGTGATTTGAATAAAATCTCTTGGAATGTAAATTTCATTACCAATAGGGGAGAGGTCACAAAGAATTTTAGGACTAACAATACCAACACATTTAAATGCCACAACAATATAATATTTATTGGGGTTAATAGACTTAAGATTAATATAACGACCTTAGAAACTGGCCCCACTTTCAAAATTACCTTTAGATGATCGAAGACCCCCCAAAATACCTAGGTGACTAGCCCTATATCCAACACTAGGATTGAAGGGCTTTTTGAATGAAGCCCTTAAAGGGATCCCATTCTCAGCACCTTCTAGAATGGAAACCACACCTTCCAAAGGGAATCCTCTCCCTCTAACAAAAATACATGATCCACCATAGGGTTGTCGTCAAACCTGCAACCCCAAACTCCATCTCCATTACCCTACCTACCATTATTGCTCAAAGAAAAGTTCAAAAAAACTCAAGTCCATTAATATTTGAAATTCTTGATGTCTATCATCGAGCAGAGATGTAGATCTAGAAGCCATAGGATGCAATGGGAGAAAATTTCCATATTTTTAATATATTAAAATCATACAATTTATAAAAAAATGAAAATTCACTCTTTGCTCTTCAACACCTACTTCACATTAATGGGCATGATAATTTTTTTCATATAGATTGAAATTTTTCATTATTAAAAATTAGGGTCAAATAATTAATTAAATATAAGTTTAATTAGTTATGTTTTAGTTAGTATTTTACATATTAAAGTGTAATTGTAACAAATAAAATTTTTGAATTATAGATATAGACTCGAGATATTTGAACGACTCTTGATCACTGTTCAATGTGGCGAACAACTGCACACAAATATTACAACCGAGAATAATGCTCGATGATGACGAAATCATGGATAGCAGATTTTGCTGAAGGTCAAGGAATTGAAGACGTAGATTATGGATTTATAATTCTTCTTATAGCATAATGATTTGAGGGGAAAAGTGTCTACATTAGGGTTTATAGTAAAAATTTAGGATTTCATGCAATTTTATCTTTTGGATATTGGGATGAAGGGTTTCAATAGAGATGCATGCATTAAGTTAAAAATAAATTTTAGAGAAGCAATATGTGGAGGACCACCTCAAACAGGAGGGGAACACAATCAACAATTTCCAAGAAAACCATTGAGGATGCCAAATGTTGATCCAAGGAAAATAGATATGGGTTGCATGAAAGAAACTAATGGATCCCTAGTGGTGAAATTGGAAATAATGGATGTTCAGAAAGGAATAGATGTGATTGAGAGAAAAAACCTAATTTGTCGATTCATGGGATTCCAACCGACTATTGCTACCTTCAAGCAATGGGCTACCAATAACTGGAGCACTAAAGGTAAGTTCCAAATTTTTACATACCCTAATGGCTACATTATTTCTTTTTTGAAAATGATGAAGATAGGGAGAACATTTTTCAAGGGAGGCCATGGTTTTTGGTAGGGTAGGTCTCTTCATGAAGCCCTGACATACCAAGTTCAAAGATGATGAAGAGATGCCATCAACTGCCCCTGTTTGGGTTCGTTTATTTGGTCTTCTGATAGAATACTGGCATCCAAAGATATTCGAAACAATTGGAATTTCTTTAGGAATTTACATGATGACTTATGATTGTACCCAACACATAGAGTATATGATTTATTCAAGGATTTGTGTTTTGATTGATTTTGATAAACCACTTCCATAGAATATTACTTTACAATATAGGGAAGAAATATGGTACCAAGTAGTAGATTATTAAAATATTCTATTTAGATGCATAATGGAGAAAATGAGCTTATACTGAGAGGGGGGGTGAACAGTATAAGATACAAAAAATTTATGTTTCAATACATATGATAACATCAACAATATTAAAGCAGTAAGCATTTCATTAATCATCACACATGATAGACATGATTTAACGTGCTTCACTCAATGTAGGCTACTGCATGAAGAATATATTCCTTATAAATTTTCTCAATAAATTCTTTTGGAAATCAATTCCCTATTACAATGCTGATGGACCCTTGTCTAAAGGAGAAACCAATCCCCTTACTTTGGTTTATGGAACTCTATCCATAGGAGAAATATTTCTCCTTAGCTCTAGCTGGTGATCTTCTAGAATACTTTTACCCCTACTGCACTAGATTATGGATCTCTCTCAATAGAAGACCTTTGTCCTTACTACCCTAGCTAATGGATCTCTATCCACTAGAGACTGATGTCCTCTACTCTATCACCTTGAAATATTTCTCTTAAATATATCTCAAATATACACCAAACTCTTTCCCAATTATAGTATAAATCTGCTATAACTCTATCTTAGGTCTAGTACAAATCTGATCACAAATCTGCACCAACCTCTGTCCTCAATTTTGTCCTCAAGACTTCTAAAAGACTTGCTCAAATCTGCCTTCAATTCCTCTCAAGAACTTACTCTAATATGCCTTCAAGCCTTCTCAAATACTTGCTAAAATCTACTTAAAAATTTACTCAATAATAACTCACAAGACATGCTCAATCAATATCAAATCTTATACACAATGCTATCAATTTTTTTGTCTAATATTCAAAGTAATTCCTTTAAATTGAAGCAGTTTAGACATAATCTATTTAGAATTCATTTAACCTCTGGAACATATAGATAATGATGTACTCTATCTAAAACTCAATATATTCTACTCAATCATTAAGTCTATCACTATCACTTGCAAAAATTTGTTTTTTAATGTTTGCACATTTACTTTAAATATCACTCAAAACCAATGCTCAAGAAGTTTCACTCAATCATTCAATCAATGAAAGACAACTTGCTTACTAAACCTAAAAAAGTGTTTTCATACTTCTTAAAAAAAGAGCACAATGTGGGTCTCAAACCCTAACTCAATAATCTTCAATCTCTATCTCAAATGTTCTCTAAACATTCACCAATGAATCATATAACAACTCACTCAAGTATTTCCAACAATGCTTATCAAACAATCCTTTTCATTCCACCTTATATTTCACAACATCCAGTCCAACAACACTTTAGACAAAGGATGATGTGCCCATACCTTTTTGCTTTGATGGATATATGTCTTCAAAACCTATCTCACTCACAATATCTTTTGCAACTATAAAAGGTTAGCACAACACTTCTTTATGAGTTAGCAAGACTTCAATATGTGTGCCCAATTAAATTCCAAACCACTCTCTTGGTTTCTCAAATTATTGCATCAAATAATATAATCAAACCCTCCAAAATATTTTAGTAAAACATACATACAATAAAAATTCCTCATACACCTTTTAACTCCCTCTTAACATATTCAACATAAAATTAGCAAGGATTCTTATTACTCCAATAATTCACTTTCAACCTGATATACTATAACTTACTTCAAACATTAAATGCATGGAACAATGAAAGTTATTCCCTTGTGTATCCCACTTATCATAAATGCATTTCCAACAGAAATATAACCACAATTCAAAATAATCTTCCAAGGCACTTAACAATTTCACTATGTCAAAATTCAAATTAATTCAAAACCCATTTTATGCCAAAAAGTAAAAATTATTTTTAACACCTTATACCTCCCACGTTAGCGTATACCATACAACTTAGAACCTTAGGCAAAAAAATTATTAAAGCAAAAAATAAATACCTTGCACGCTGCCTCCACGGGAATCAAACCCCCGCTATGCCTACCGCTTGCGCCTTGGCTGCGACCTAACCACCGCGTGAGCTAAGCACTTACTTGAAACAAAAATGTTCCCACTACCCTTTGTACCTTTCACTAGCACCAAAACCATTTGAAAGAAAAACCTTTCCCTTCTTCTATCGTTGGGAATCAAACGTGAGACCCACCGTCCGCCAAAGCCTTACATTGCCAAGCCTTGCCACTAGGCCAATTGCATGGTTGGTGATAGGGGCATGCACCTTTACCTCCTTATCCTTCCAGGTGCTCCTCTTTTATTTTTAAAAATAAAACCTTCATCTTATTTCACCTATGAAAATTCGCATCAAACAATTTAATCAACCTCTCACTTATGCATTTCAGAGACTTACCTTTGGCCTCCCAATTTTATGGTATAAATACCATTTTTATTCCTTGCTTGGACGTCGATTGAAATTAAAAAATTTAAACCTTAAACTTGGCACCAAACCCTATTTAGGGTTATAAAATTATTATAATATAAAAATTATAAAAAATTTATAAATAACCTTAGGCTTTCTCTTAACAATTTAATATTATTATAATAAATATTATAATATTATTTCCTTTGGGCCTAGGTGTTTCCTTCCTTAACCTTAGGCCTTATATTAACAACTTTAATATTATAATAATAAATATTATAATATTATTTCCTTTGGGCCTAGCTATTTCCTTCCTTCAGGGTATTTAGACAATCTTTTGACAAACCATGTGAAGATTTAAACCAAATCTATTGGGCTTAAAATATAAATATTTTAACCCTATTTTTATCAATCTCTTTGCACTGAGATGAACTGACTCTTGACATCAATGACAACATAATTACTCAAAATTTCCAACAATCTCCCCCTTTGTCATTGATGGCAATCCTTTTCCTTAACCTTTCTTTTTTCCTTTTTCTAATTCTACCCCCTTGAGAAACTGCTCCCCCTAACTGCATGCTCTCCGCCTAACTAAAATATCTCCCCCTTTGAAATCAATGGCAAAGGGAATCCTTTGGGTCTAAAGATAATAATCTTAGCTCAGCCCCCTCCCCACCTACTCTCCTTGAGGTGTTAAATTTTGAGGTGGGAGTAAAACTACTCCCAATTTTCTTCTGATATACTCAAAAGTTTCTTTTGGAAGTGGTTTAGTGAAAATATCTGCAATATGATCCTTTGAAGTAACATATTCTAAATTGACTTGCTAATATATCACCTGCTCTCTCAAAAAATGATATTTGATCAGCATGTTCTTGGTCCTAGAAAGCATCACCGAATTCTTTGAGATATTTATACCAATTGTATTATCACACAGTATGGGGATAGGGTGATCATGCTCTATATTGAAGTTCTTTTAAAGTTCACTTAATCCATAACACCTGTATACAATAAGAAACCGTTGCAATATACTCTGCCTCTACTGTGGATAAGGATATCGATGCCTATTTCTTGCTTAGCCAAGAGACTAAACAATCTCCAAGAAAGAATGATCTTCCACTTGTACTTTTTCTATCATCAATACTACCTGCTCAATCTGCATCTATATATGCTATGAGAGTGAAATTATCACTTTTGGGGTACCAAAGCCCAAAATCCATAGTCCATTTTAAATACCTAAGAATCATTTTTACTACTACTACATGTGTTTCCTTTGGTGCTTCTTGAAACCTTACCACTAGTCCCACTTCCTGCATTATATTTGGTTTTGTAGCTATGACATATAGTAAGCTGCAAATCATAGATCTGTATAATTTTTATTTGCCTCAGGGATTCATCATATTTACTTAACTTGCATCTTGTAACCATGGGGGTACTTACTGGTTTGCAATATTCTAACTTAAATTTCTTTAGCATCTCTTTTATATACTTGGTTTGTGAGAGAAATACACATTTATCTGATTGTGAAATCTAAAGTCCAAGAAAGAAGGAAAACTCACCAAGCATTGACATTTCAAATTTACTTTGCATAATCTTTGCAAATTTCTAGCACATCTTATCATTGTTGCCTCCAAAATTGATATTATCCACATAAACAACCACAATTAGTAAGTCATTTCCTTCATTATTGATGTATAAGTTACTATCCACTATTCCTTTTCTGAAACCTAATTCCTAAAGATACTTATCCAATCTTGAATACCAAACTCTAGGAGCTTCCTTTAGTCCATAAAGTTCCTTCTTTAATCTACATACATAGTTTGGTTTATCAATTAGGCTAAATCCCTCAGGTTGCTCAATGTAAACCTCTTCTTCCAGGATACCATTTAGAAAGGATTATTTAACATGCATATGATATACTTTGAAATTTTTGAAACTTGAGAAGGCTAAAAATATTCTTATAACTTCAATTCATGCAATCGGAGCAAACATCTCATCAAAATCAATCCCCACAACCTATGCATAACCTTTGCATACTAATGTTGCTTTGTTTTCTAACTACCTGACCATCTTCATTTAACTTGTTTCTGAAAATCCATTTAGTGCCATTCACATTATTACCTTTTGGTTGTGGGACAAGTTTCCAAGTCCCACTTTTTCTATTTGATCTAGTTCCTCATTCATTGCCTTGATCCAAAACTTATCTTCTCTTGCCTCATTAAAATATTTGGGCTCAATTTTAAATAACAAATAAAAATTTGCATTCTCACTTGTTCCTATTATATTTCTCCTTTTATGTATCTCATTCGGATTTCCAATTATTAGATCTCTTGGATGATTTTTTTACACATATTTGGATGGAGTTTTGGGTAGTAGTCTTTGTGTTTCTTCTTCTTCTTCTAATTCTTCACCTAACTCTTCTTTGCAACTTTCTTATTCCTGATACACAATTTCTCGAGCTGGTTCTCTTGACCCTATATGTTCATAAACTATCACATTTATACTCTCTATAATAGAATGTGTCCTTTTTTTTATAGCATCTATAGGCTTTGCTCTTGGTGAAATAGCCAAGAAAAATACCCTCATCACATCTTGAGTCAAACTTACCCAAAATTTTCTCTTCTCGTCTTATGTAAAATTTTCTTCCAAATATTTTGAAATATTATACTATGGTTGGTCTTCCTTTCTAGAGCTGATATGGGGTTTTGTGGTGATTTACTCTTATTTGAGCTCTATTGATGATATATATTGTTGTATGTACTGCCTATTTCCAAAAACCATTTGAAATCTTAGACTCATTTAACATGGATCTGGCAATATTTCTAACAGTCATATTTTTCCTCTCAACTACCCCATTTTTTTGAGGAGTTCTTGCTGCTGAATATTCTCTTTTCATCCCATGTTGTTCACAGAAGTCTACAAATTTATTTGAGGTAAATTCTCCTCCTCTATCTGATCTTAAACCCTTCTACTTGTTTCATTTTCCACTAATTATTTAAAATATTTAAACTTATCAAGAGCTTCTAACTTTTCTTTCAAGAAGGCTACCCAAATCATTTTGGAATAATCATCTATAAATAATATAAAGTAACTTTCACCTTGTAGAATCTTTGTCCTTGTAGGACCACATAGGTCAGTGTGCACTAGTTTCAATGGCTCAGATGACATAAATCCTTTTGACTTGAAACTTGTTCTAGTTTGCCTCCCATGCTGGCAATGTGCACAAATTGTATTTTGTGGCCTTTTTATCTTGGGTAAATCTCTAACATCTTGCTTGTTTCTTATTTTCACTATGTTTTCAAAGTTCAATTGACCCATTATTTTATGCCACAACCAACTCTCATCTTCTTGTGATAGAAATTTTTTTCCTTTAATATCACTTAGCATGTAGAGGTTGTTTGTAGTTCTATTTGCATATGCAATAAGCTTTCCAGTTTTAGACTTTATGATCTCACATATATTTGGATTAAATGTAACCGTGTGCCCCTGATCACAAATTTGGCTTACACTTGGTAGATTTTGCCTTAACCCCTTGACATACAATACATTCTCCATCTTTATTTTTCCATTATCTAAACTCGAAGTTCTTTTTCCATAAATTTTTGCTCAACCATTATCACCAAATTTTACTGATCCTCCATCAATTTCTTTGAGTACAAGAAATTTACTTTTATCTCCTGTCATATGACTAGAACAACCACTATCAAGAAACCATTGTTTTCCCTTATCTCGAACATGAAGGGTTGTTTGTACAAACATTGATCTAAATTTATCATGCTTTTTTCCCTCTCTCCTAATTGTTGAAGTTATATTCTTTTTACTTGACTCAGGAAATACCATTTTGCACCATTTAGCCTTGTACCCAAAATTATTGCATTTATAACATATGACATCATAATTCATAAGAGGTGCAAAAGAATTGAAATTTCTATCAATATTATTTTTCACATAACCAGCGCAATATGTAGCTTTATGACCATATTTGTTACATAAAAAACAATAGCCATGGAAGATATTTTGTAAGCTATTGGAGTGCCTTGAATGATATGGTCGAGTGCTTCTTTTGTTGTTCTTGTAATTGAATTTTATCCATGGATATTTGTTACCCTCTTCTTTCCTCGTGCCTTTTCCTTCTAGAGTATTAGCATAAATTATGAGCTCATATTTATTTGATGTCTCTATTTCTTGAGATCTTGACTTCTCTTTCTATTTCCCTAACTTTATATCTTGTCGTAACTTAGTATTTTTAACTTCATTCCTTAGAGAGAAAAATTTGTATTCCAATATTTCACACTCTATCTCTCTTGCCCTTTAGTTCTATCATATCATGTTCAATTTTTTTTCCCTCTTCCATTTTTATCTTGAGTTTTGTAAGATTTTGTAGAAGTGCCATCTTTGCTTCTTCATCCTCTTGAATTTGATCCTTCAAACTTGAGTTCTTCCTTATGATCTTTTCTAAATTTTTGAGAGCAACACTTTTTTTTTTCTTTTATGTCAATTGTGGCCTCTTCTTCATTTTTTGAGGTCATGTATATTTTTATGGGATCTTCCTCCAATATGTTAGGCTTTTCATGAAGGAGCCCACTCTAATACCATTTGAATAACATGAGATTATACTGAGAGGGGAGGGGTGAATAGTATAATATAAAACTTTTTACTTTTTAATCCATATGATAACATCAACAATATTAAAGCAGTAAGCATTCTACAAATAATCACACACATGAGAGACATGATTTAACACGGTTCACCCAATGTGGGCTACTCCACAAAGAAAATATTCATAAATTTTCTCAAAAAATTATTTTGGGAATCAATTCCCTATTACAATGTTTATGGACCTTTATCCAAAGGAGACACCAATTCCCTTAATCTAGTTTGTAGAAATATATCCACAAGAGAATTATTTCTCCTCTGCTTTGGTTGGTGATCTTCTAGAAGACTTTTACCCCCACTACACTGGCTTATGGATCTCTCTGCACAAAATACATTTGTCCTTACTGTCTTAGCTAATGGATCTCTATCCTCTAGATATTGTTTCCCTTTGCTCTATCACCTCCAAAACTTGCTCTCAACTCTATCTTAAATCTACACCAAAATTTATCCCAAGTGTAGTACAAATATTCTCTAACTCTATCTTAGGTTTAGCACAAATATGCTTACAAATTTGCACCAACCTCTATCCTCAAATATGTCCTCAAGCCTTCTCAAAAACTTGCTCAAATATACCTTCAAGACCTCTCAAGAACTTGCTGCAATATGCCTTCAATCCTTCTCAAAGACTTGCTCAAATCTGCTCAAACATTTGTTCAATAATAGCTCACAAGATATGCTCAATCAATCTCAAATCTTGCACACAATGCTATCAATTGTTTAGTCTAATTTTCAAAGTAATTCCTTTAACTTGAATCAGTTTAGACATATTCTATTAAAAAATTATTTAACCTTTAGAATATATAGATAATTATGTACTCTATCAAAAACTCAATATGTTCTACTCAATTATTAAGTCTATCACTTTCACAAATCTATTTTCTAATGTTTGCACATTTATTTTCAATATCACTCAAAACCAATGCTCAAGAAGTTTCACTCAATCATTCAATCAATGAAACACAACTTGCTCACTAACCCTAAACAAGTTTTTTCATAATTTTTCAAAAAAAGATAACAATGTGGGTCTCAAAACCTAACTCAATAATCTTCAATATCTATCTCAAATGTTCTCTAAACATTCACCAATGAAGCATATAACAACTCACTCAAATATTTCCAACAATGCTTATCAAAAAATCCTTTTCACTCCACCTTATATTTCACAACATTCAGTCTAACAACACTTCATACAAAGGATGATATACCCATACCTTTTTTCTTTGATGGAGATATATCTTCAAAACATGTCTCTCTCACAATATTTTTTGCAACTATAAAAGGTTAACACAATACTTCTTTATGAGTTAGCAACACTTCAATATGTGTGCCCAGTTAAATTCTAAACCACTCTCTTGGTTTCTCAAATTATTGCATCGACTCATATAATCAAATCCCCCAAATATTTTTAGCAAAACATACATACAATCAAAATTCCTCATACACCTTTTAACTCCCTCTTAACATATTCAACACAAAATCAGAAAAGATTCTTATTACTCCAATAATTCACTTTCAACCTAATATATTATAACTTCCTTCAAATATTAAATTCATGGAACAATAAAAGTTATTCCCTTATGTATTCCACTTATCATAAATGCATTTCCAACATAAATATAACCACCATTCAAAATAATATTCCAAGGCACTTAACAATTTTACTATGTCAAAATCCAAATTAATTCAAAACTCTTTTTATACAAAAAAAATAAAAATTATTTTTAACACCTTATACCTCCCACGTTAGCACATACCATACAACATAGAACCTTAGACGATAAATTTATTAAAGCAAAAAATAAATACCTTGTATGTTGCATCCGTGGGAATCGAACCCCCTCTGCGCCTACTGTATGTGCCTTAGCTGCACACTAACCACCGCATGAGCCAAGAATTCACTTGAAACAATAATGCACCTACTACCCTTTGTATCTTTCACTGGTGCCAAAACTATTTGAAACAAAAATATTTCCCTTCTTCTACCATCAGTAATCGAACACGAGAGCTGTCATCCACCAAAGCCTTACGCTGCCAAGCCTTGCCACTAGGCCAACCATGTGGTTGGTGATAGGGTCATGCATATTTGCCTCCTTATCCTTCCACGTGCTCCACTTTTCTTTTTAAAAATAAAACCTTCATCTTCTTTTGCTCACAAAAATTTGCATCAAACATTTTAATCAACCTCTCACTTATGCATTTGGAGACTTACCTTTGGCCTCCCAACATTATAGCATAAATACCATTCTTCTCCCTTTCTTGGACGTTGATGAAAATTAAAATGTTTAAACCTTAACATTAGCACCATACCCTATTTAGGTTTATAAATTTATTATAATATAAATATTATAATTATTTTATAAATAACCTTAGGTTTTATCTTAACACTTTAATATTATAATAATAAATATTATAATATTATTTCCTTTGGGCCTAGATATTTCCTTTCTTTAGGGTATTTAAACAAAATTATGACCAATCATGTGAAGCTTTAAACCAAATATCTTGGGCTTAAAATATAAATATTTTAACCCTCTTTTTATCAATTTCTTTGCATTGAGATGAACTGACTCTTGACATGAATGACAACATAATTACTCAAAATTTCAAACACAAAATTTATCATGAATATGGTCATCTAGTCAAGGATTGTCCACATAAGTTCCCTAACAAATATAAAGAGTATGGGGACTTGGTAGGGTTTCAAATCCCTAAACAAAAAAACACAAAAAAAAAAACAACAAAAGAGAAAATAGTTATTTCTCCTAACACCTTTGAAATTCTCTCCATGGATGAGCAAGCAGATGATGAGGATGGTCAAATGGAAATAATTATTATGGAGGTACAATTTTATGTAGAGAGGGGACATGAAGGATTGCATGATGATAAATCATTAAAAGAGCTTACCTTGATGCTGAGAAATAATAATAAAGGGAAAAAAAGTACAATGTAGAAAACCAACCCAAGTGCAAAACAAAAGGGTAGGTTCAAACTACAAACAAAACGGATCCTCAAAAAGACCATACAAATTCCAATAGTAGTGTCGTGGTACCAAGTAACCAGCCTATAGTCCCAACTGAAATGAAGCAAGATACAAATAAAAGGATAAGGATGCCATAATCCTAAGGTTTATATTCATTCTCTTTATGGCAATGTTGGAAGCTTTGGCTATTTTGCTAAGCAATTTTTGATATTTTTGGTAATTTATTAAGCTTTCATTTTTTTCTTAGTGTTACCATATTTTGTTTGATTTGTCAATTGCTCCTTTGGCTTACTTTTTGTTGTATTTGTTTTTTCTGATTTCGTTTGTGGTGTTTTTTATTCTTTTTGTTGTTTCTGTTTTGGTTTTATTTTTGGGATTTTTTCTATGTTTTGAGTTATGTGGTTTTTTGTTCCTTTTTTTTTTGTTATGATAGTGTTTTTTATGCTGCCTTGGTGGTTTTTTCTGTGTATTTCATATTTTGGTGTTGTTTATTTAAGTCATTTTTTTATAATTTTATTTATTTATTTATTTATTTTTGAATGTGTTTTTCTCTGTTGTTTGTGTGTTTGTTTTGTGTGGTTCGTGTTTTTTTTGTTTGTTTTTTCTTGTACCTTTTCTTGTCAACACACTCAAGGAGTGTGCTTTATTTGTTTTAGATTTTTATGTGTTTGTGTTTGTTTGTTCTTGTTGTGTGTTGTTTTAGGCATGCTCCTTGTGTGTTTCAAAGGTGGTAGGCCAGGTGCAGGCCCTAGGTATTTTTTATGGAATATATACCCCTGCCTCATTGGGTCTTACCCAAAATTGGAATCTCTTCTGGGATGTTTTCCACAAACAAAAAATAATAATTTTGAATTATAAAAGCATTATCAAGTTGTTTATACTTTTATCATTATTCCTATATGTTGGATATAGAACCTTTATAAAATACTAGAGTTGAAGTATGATCACCATTTATTTGTTCTATGATTATGTATCTTCATAATTATATTTTTATATGAAATAAACATGATTAGATAATAACCATTATGTTTTGTCCTAGCTTCTCTAGAAAAGAAATTTCATGAATACATCATTTTCATTTCTTTTTACTTGAGTTGCTTATTTGTTCAATTATATGAAGCTATACATTTGTACAACAATTAAATTAATTTTTAATTATAAGTAACATGGGTTCTATAGGAGACCATTCCTAAAATTAATAATAAAACTAGTTGAGTCGCATCAATTGCAAATATAAGCAAACCAAATACTTTGCTCTTAATCAACTGAGTAGTAGTAATAGTGACTTCTAGAATGTTGTTGATCAATCCCTTTATTTTAGCCATTTAAAGGATGCCTTACAATTTAATAAATTTATCCTCTAAGGTAGAACTAAATCTTATTTAACCCATAGTGCTTCTAAGTGAGAAAGTGATTAGTTTCCTCTAGAACATAATGTTTAGTGAAACACATGTTGTTTCATTCTAGTAGTTCATTACAAGAGCCCAATATTTATGTTATTGTCAAATGGAATCAAACCTATCTATTTTAATCAATTCATTGAGCCTTATCCAATAAGAATGCTTGATATCAATCTACTTTTTTTGTATCACTTTATGCTAGATTAACAAGATTGCCTATCAATATGTGCATTGTGTAGATGGATTTTACTAAGAGAATAACTTGAATAGCTACTTTAACTAGAGTAATTATGATTGAATATGGAAAAATTTCCAAACCTATAAGATAATTTTGATCATTAACCCCATCGTAATCATTTAGTCTCCTTCCATGAAAACATTAAGAATGTCCAACTATACTATGATATTCATCCCTTCCATTAGTATGGTATATTTAACCTTCAACTAGGATATCTAGGGGGTTGAAACTAGTATGATCAACTTTCCTTCATGCAAATAGATAATAACACATGCTTCTATTAGGCCTAGCCTACCCCTTGATACTCCATAGAAATTAAGTACCACCAAATAAGGAATGAAGAGTTTCCACGATATGCGGTATGCTATAGCCTTTATCTAAGTATCCTCTTGTTATATTGGCTTAAGATGCACAAGTGGGATCATTTTTAATGATTTATTGTACCTAAAGAAAAATTGGATAGTTATTGTCCTTCCTAGAGATTTGGATAAATTTTGAGATAAGAGATTTTATATTGATAAAAATACCCATTGTAGATAGATATCATTTTATAAAATTATTATGATTATTCTCCATCCATAAACCCCAAGTCGTGATGTATGAGGTAATTCCCTAGAGAACAAATAATTATTATTATTTGTAGAACAAAAATTTAAATACTTCATGTTTTTTCCCATACCCAGCACAAAATAAATTTTTATAAAAAATAAATTTACATTTTGAAGTTGAAGTGATGAGGAGATGATGCATGACCTCTAAAAATTTTATATATGGTGTATTATGGTGGTCAATCAAGACCCTTATTTTAAATATTATCAAATGTGAGAATTTTAACTTTGCTCATTAATAGTGAGAAAGCATTTGCCTTTGTCATTCAATGTTTGAAATAGATCCACATGGAAAGTATAGTATTAGAATTATAAAAATACCATAGGCTTTTATATGCTTTCCTCACCTTATATTTTTAGATGTGATTGACTAACCATTTGAGACTCTCTCCTCACAATTTACTCCAATACTTATTTTTATCTATACCTTTTTACTTAATTTCAAAATTTTCCCTATAGTGGTTAGTTCTAACTTGGAGATGCAAGTTTGTCTCCTTTACAAGAAACCATTACTAGGTGAGGTACACCAATAGTAAAATATGTTTTATCCTAAGAGGATTCTATACCCCTTTAGGATATTGTATCCCCTCCAAGTTATAGTCAATATTTAGTCTCCCAATAGATGCCCTAAATTGAGTAAAATTAAAAAAAAAAATCCCATTTATATAGGTACTTAACCTAGTTGTGACCCATATAAATTCTTTACACTATTCTAAATCTAATATTCATTCTCATATCTAATAAATTTTTTATTCTAACTCCACCTCAACATTTTTGTTTGCATTATCTATTCCATCTTAGGAATGGAATCTATTACTTATTAGATTTTTTTTGGCATAGGGAGGAGCACATGAACTTATTTATTTACTCAATTACTCCCACTAACATCCATGTGGAAAAGTAAAGATAGACAATGAGGATTTGGAGGATTGAGGTGGTAAGTGGTATTATATTTCCCATTGGTCAATTTGGTAAAAATATAATGGATTAGATAATCTTAAAAAATAATATTATAGTTAAGTTTTAGTTATGCTTTCAAAAATTGTCTTCTTATATTATAATTATGAATTTTACCTTGTACATATATGTCACCATATTTTAGTTTTATTTAATCAAATATTAATTATTGACTCATATAAAAGATACAATTTAGGTCATATTTTATCTTAATCCAATGCCATATTTTAATATATAGACATGGGACAAGAACACTTCATAATTCGTGATGGTCATTTTTAATTCTTGAATTATAATTAATGTGCTGATGTTTTACACAGTTGAGTATGATTTTACTAAATATGTATTATTATACTTTTATTCATCCACCTAGAATTAAAAACTTATAAAATCAATATATATTAACATTCTACAAATGCAAGGGATATATAATAAGTTTTTAAAAATCTATATGTCATAGTTTATTGGAACCTTCATATTGTCTAGCTTTGACATTAAACTTGTACTTATACATTTTATAAATTGTAGTTTTTTCATGTCAAAGTAATACAATTAACATATAACATACAACATAAATAAAAATCAATAAAATTTTAAACTCATTTTATGTTTTTTAAACTTCAATTTATTGCATGTCATTAAAATTACTTTAATCAATAATTAAATATGTTCATATGAAGATTAGATCCCACTGGAAGATCATTGCTAAGGATATTGTGCTATGATTATGAAATATTTTTCCCCTCATAATTAGACCAAAGCAAATTGTATTCATTAAAAATATATATATTTTAGACAACATTATTATTGTGTGGGAGGGAATAGAGTGAGAAAGATAATCCTAGTAGAAATAGTTGTTCATAAAAATTGAATTTTTCAAGGCCTATGATAGGATTGAAGGGTATTTCATTTTGGCCATGCCACAAGCCCTAGGTTTTGACCCTTATATCTAGAGCATGGTGAAAATACCTTTTGTATATGATTTGGACAACATTACTATTAATGACCATGAGTCGTCCTCTTTTGGTTCATATAGATCCATTAGGAAGGGTTATGATCTTGCTCCAATATTATATGTCTTAAAAATAGAAGGATTTGGTTGCCTCCTTATTGATGTTGCTACTAAGGATCAAGCAAAAACATATCATTACCTGATATATCTCAATAGCATTCTAATGGGTATTTTTTTGATGACTCTTTTTTTGCCCTCATTGAAAAGGAAGGAAATATGGAATAGACCCTTTAGTGTTTGTATACTTTCTACTTGATGTCTAGATCTAGCATTTAATGGAAAAAAACTTAAAACTGTAGTAAATCCTTTATATCAAAACCCTCCTAGATCAATTGATAGGTTGGAAGTTGATTCACCATGGTGAAATGTTCTACATTCTTAGAAAAATTTTCATATTTCATTCCTCTTCCTCTATTCTCTAATTATATGTACTTAATTGAGTGGAAAAGAAACTTTAGAAATGGCTTCCCAAACTACTTTCTTTAGCAAGGTAGTTCCAAGTCTACTCTAATATTATTACTACCACTCATGTTTCCAATTCTTAATATTTTCCACCTTCCAAAGCATCTTATCAAAAATTAGATAAACTTCTCTAATTTATGTGGGCATATTTTGTAGAAAGAGGGTTTTTATAGAGTAGCCTACAAATTTTGTTGCCTCCCAAAGAAGTTGGGTTCATTAGGCCTTGTAGACACCTTATGATAGGGTACTACTTGATGTGCAAAGTCGATTATTTGAGCTATTCAATGAAATAAGACCTAGAAAGACTTACTTCAATATTGCATAACATATGCTTCTCCCATGGGAGAAAATATTGGAAAGGAATTGGATTTCACTCCATCCTAGTAATGATAATGCCAGATCAAATTTGGGATACTTTTGCTACCAAAATTATTTGTAAGCCTTAGGGAGATTTTAGAACTTGGATTCATTAGAATGGAAAAGATTTCAATAGTGGGATTTATCTCAACCAAAAATTAGTCTCAGGGTCCCCTATTCTTGCTAAAAACTATTATACATTAGCTAAAGTCCTTTGGATTTAGACCTTTTGTTTTTAACACAAGGGAATATTTTTTTTTTTTTGGTAAGTTAGAGAATATCATTAAAAGGGTTTTAACTAGGTCCCTGTCCCAAATTTACATCAAAAATGCATACATAACTCCCAAAGAGAAGGATAGTGATAAACCTACACAGGGGACAAACTTGTGACAACCCATTGCACATAAACAACAAAATAGGAAGAACCACAATTCAAGACTTAAACCACCAAACATGAACTAAACAAAACCAGCACGTGGGCATGGATTGATGGGGGAAGCCACGGGGGGAGGAAGCCACGTGGGAAGCATTGAAAGGGCACAAAACCCCTTGGGACACAGCATAGATAGACCTTGTGTTGCAGCTGCGCAGAAGACTCATGGTAATCAGAGTTTTGAGAATCGTCATGACACAGAGGCAATTATGGTATGTCTGTCGCGGGCTTCTGAGAGCGCCAATCGAAGGACATTTGGAGGGAAGGATTGGTGCCACACTTCCAAAGAACGATTACCCAAGCCGATATTTTCCAACCTATCAGCAATCCTATTCGCCTCCTTAAACATGTGATTGGTTTCCACTTGGCTGTGACTACATAGGAGGGCCCGACACTCGTTGATCATATTCCTAATGTTCCATGGGGGGTCCTTGTTAGAAGTCAAGTAGCCAATGATGATGGTAGAATCACCTTCGATGTGGATCCCAGAACGATGATCCGTGGTGAGCTGGAGGCCATGCCAAAGATCCCAGGCTTCGGCCACATTGTTGGTCTTGTGGTGAAGGTTCTCCGCAAAGGCAAGAATAATGGAACCATTGTGATCCCTCACAACACCCCCCGTAGTAGCCAACCCAGGATTTCCCTTGGAAGCACCATCAAAATTGAGTTTGATCCAACCTGCCATGGGGGGATGCCAAATGGCCGTGGAACGGGGATGGGGGGCAGGGGGGTCCCACTTGGGGATGGGGATTCCAATGGAGGTAAGGATGGAGACTTCCACAGGGCTAAGGGGAGCACAGACACAGGGGATGAGCTAGAAATTCTCGATGGTAAAGGTCATGGATTTGATGGCCGTCGATATAGGGTCGATGGAGGTCTCCAAAAAGACTTGATGATTTCGTTCGAGCCAAACTTGCCAAACAAAGTGATGGAGGTAAATCTTCCACAATAAGGCAAGCTTGGGGTGATGGAATGGGGTGGGCCACTGGGTGAAGAGTTGCAACAGGGAATTGGGATGGACCCACTGTATTTGAAAGGAGGAGTTCAAGAAGTCGAGGCCCTCTCTAGTGAACGAGCAATCCACAAATAGATGGTTAACCGATTCCCAAGCAGATAAACACAGGTGACATCTGTTGGGGACAGGGATCCCCCTTTTCATCAAATTGTCAGTGGTGAATGCCTTATTCTGGATAGCAATCCATGCAAAAAACTTGATCTTTGGGAGGAGATGCTTGATCCAAACTGCAGCAAGGGGAAAGGACATTCTAGGAGCAGCCCCAATGAGGGAGAATGCAAACTTGACGAAAAACTCACCACTGTCGATCTTGGCCCAGATCAGACGGTCATGTGAAGCAATAGTGGGGATGATGACGATTCTTAACAATTCGGATAACCAAGTTCTAGCCCTACCTGGGAAGCTCCTCCATTGATTTTGGTCATCAATGTAATCTTTCACTCTTCAGCCTCGAGCTCTCTCAGAGTCTTGACGTAACATAGAAAAATAGGGATAGTCATTGAGGGGTTTTTCCTTAATCCAAGTGTCATCCCAGAAGCTAATAGATGAACCATCCCCTAATAGCCATCTGATTCCTTTGGAGATGAGGGGTCTGGCATGGAGAACTACTTTCCAGAAGGCCGAACCATTGGAAGGGATGTTGTTGTTTAGCAATGAGTTGTGCTTCAAGTATTTGTCATGAATCATGGAGACCCACTCCACATTGAAGTTGGTGAGCACCTTCCAAGTTTGTTTAGCCACCAAGGCAAGATTCATAGCAGCCGACCTTCTCAATCCAAGGCCCCCGAGAGCCTTAGGTTGACACACCTTTTCCCACCTGACCAGATGAAACTTGCAAGAATTTTTAGGTCCACTCCAAAGGAAGGATCTCTGGATTTGCTCGATCTTGGATTAATCTCCTGGCCAGCAGTAGAAGCAAAGGTGTCAAGGATCCACTTGATGCGTTTGGCTTGAGGGATAGAAGCCAGAGTTGCAATGATAGTATCGTTCATGAACTGTTGGTGGGATAAGGGGGGGAGCGTGAAGACGACTGGAGCCTAGAAATACCCTGATCAATGACAGCCTTCTTGATAGTTCTACCCAGGGATTCGGCTAAAATGATGAAGAGGAAAGGGGACAAGGGGTCGCCCTGACGAATTCCCTTAGAACTTGGAAAGTAGTTAGCCACCGACCCATTGACTAGCACAAAGAACCATGGGGCTGAAATGCAGCCTTTGATGAGAGCAATTCAATCCTTGTGAAACCTGAATTTGTCCATGAATTTTAGTAGAAAGTCTCTCTCAACTCTGTCAAAGGCTTTGCTGATGTCTAGTTTGATAAACATGGCAAATTTCTTATTGCAATGGGAGGAGTGAAGGGATTCATGGAGGGAGATGATACTGTCAGTTATGGACCGCCCTTCGACAGAACTCCCTTGGCATGGGTCAATGATGGATGGGAGGATTTGCTTGAGCCTTTGAGCTAGGTATTTGGTTAAGATTTTATAAATAATGTTGCACAAGCTGATAGGTCGAAAGTCATTCATGGATTTGCATTGGGGGCTCTTAGGAATCAAAGCAATGAAAGTGGATTTGGTCCCACGGGGGATGATTTTAGTGTGTTGCATCTCTCGAATGGCACAGACGAACTCATCCCTAATCACCTCCCAAAATGTTTGGAATAAGCATGGAGGAAACCCATCGATCACAGTGGCCTTGTCACCCTTCATGGCAAAGAGGGCATCTCTAATTTATTTGGCCTCCAAAGGTTGAGTCAAGAACTGGTTCATCTCCGGGGTGATGAGAGTGGGAATGTTTTTGAGGAGGGAGGCTTGGGCGGGCCCATCATGGGGAAGCTCATAATTCAGCAAGTTGTTGAAGAAGGAGGAGGCTTCATGGCGAATCCTGACAATGTCCTGGGTGGTTGTGCCATCGGCAAGAAGGAGCTCCTTGATCTTGTTGGTAATCCTATTGCAGAGGGTGGATGCATGAAAAAAACTAGTGTTGGCATCCCCTTCCTTGAGCCACAGAGCTCGAGACTTCTACCTCCAAAAGGTTTCTTCTTTGGCTAAGATGTTGTGATGCTTAGAAAGCAAGTGTTTTTCCTCATCCCTCAACGCAGGGGTCCATGGCCTATGCTGACCCAGGTGATCCAGCAGCAAGATGTGATCAGAGATTTCCTTTTTGGCTTTGAAAATGTCCCCAAACACTTCCCTATTCCAGATTTTGAGGCCTTCTTTGATGATTTTTAGTTTCTGAGACACACGGGAGATGGATGACCCATGGACAGAGGTGGACCACCATTCTTGAATCTTCAGTTTTAGCTCCGAATGGAGAATCCACATGCTTTCGAACCGAAAGGGGGTCTTGAAGGAAGGGGCTTTATTGGACTCAAGAAGAAGAGGGGAATGATCTGAGCCAATGTGGGGAAGGGGAATGAGGGAGGTATCACCAAACAAGGGAATAACTTGTTGGGATAGGAAGAAACAATTCAACTTAACTTGAATGTGGTCCACTCCAACTCTTCTATTGCTCCACGTGAATTGGTGTCCCCGGAGTTGAATGTCCATGAGTTCATTGTCACGAACAAAGTTCTAGAAGTTATTGATGCTTTTAGTCGGCACACTGGTTCCTCCTTTTTTTTCTATCGCACAAAGGGGGGAATTGAAATATCTAGCCACCATCCATGGGAGGTTAGATACCGTGCTCTTCATGAGTGACAGAGAGGCCCACATGTTGTTTTTGTCCATAGGATTTTTGGGAGCATAGATGTTGGAGAGTACCCACATGAATTTTTTTTCCTTGCAGTAGAACGCCATGTTTAGGGATCTGTTAGAATAGGATATAATTCCCTTCAACAACTTCTGGGTTCCACATGCACAGAAGACCTCCAATAGTCCCTTCAGCTGGAGATGTTGCCCATTGACCTCTTTTCCAGAACTTAGGGGCAATGTTGGTGGTTCTGTCGTTATCAATATTTGTTTCCTGTAGGAGAAGAATAGATGTATTGTGGTCTTTTCTTATGGATCGAGCTAACCTTTGTTTTCTCCTGCTATTGAGGCCCCTAATGTTCCATGAAAGGATCTTCATCTAGATGATTTGGGGGGTTTTTTGCCTCCTTTTTTGAGGGTAGGAGGAGGTTTGGAACTTCTGTTATCATATCTCTGTTGATTGAAGAGGGTTTCAGACAAGGTTAGTTGCCTTCCATTAGCCACTTGGTCATCAACCTCTTTCCTGATTAGCTCGCTGTTAGGGGGTCTCCCTCTTTTTCTTTCAACACTAGAGTCCACCAAGCATTTTTTGCTTCTAGTGATGATGGGAGGGGGTTGGTCCGAGGAGTTTGAGTCTGAGCTGGAGGGAGATAGGGGATCCTCAATAGGCATGCCTAAAGAGGGGGAGGGGTTAGGAGTAAGCAAGGGTTCTACAGAGGGGGGGATCAATGAAGGTTGCAGTGATAGGCCGGGGGGGACCTAATGTAGAAGGTAATAGGGAGGACAGGCATTGGGATAAGGGGTTGGTTGCAGGGAGATATTTGGGGAAGAGGATCTCATCCTCCATGGTTTGGAGAGGACCAAACCTATTAAGAAGGGCAAACATGGAGCATACCTGATCAGGGTGCGAAGAAGAAATGGGAGCGAGAGACTTCTGCAGACCAGTTTGAATTACTTTCTCGTTGCTGTTCACCGATCTAGATGGATGATCACCGCACCTAGGATGGAGGAGCTCCTTGCCCTGAGTTGGTCATTGAGGCTTGAGGGAAGGACACTACGATTGAAGGTGGCCCTAGGAATTACATTCGATACAAAATGGGGGTTTGTTTTCGTATTTGATAGCCTGGCACCAATGGAAATCACCATAGATGAGGTTGACGTGGGTGGGGAGCTTGGACGCAAGGTTGGCATTGACACAAATGCGGGCACAAGCCATGCGAGATCGGGCTTTCGTTGTAGGGTCTAGGGCCACCATTTTCCCAATGTAGTCACCAATCCAGCGGAGAATGTCTTCATGGTAGAAATGGATGGGAAGCTTCGGGAGACGAACCCATATAGGCACGAAATTGATGTCCTAAGTGCTGGGGCAAAAATCTTCCCCCCATTTCCTTAAAAACAAGCTTTTCCTACCAAAGAACCAGGGGCCTCCGGTCAAGATGCGATCATGGTCCTCTTGGTTATTCAAGTAGATCAGGAAAAAACCTCTAGTAAGGGCCACCAGCTTGAAATCTTTGAGCACACGCCATTTGAAGCCAGCCCATTTTCGGATGGACTCCATATCGGGACGCCCTCCAAGAAATTTGCCCACAAGGGAAAGAGATTCGAAGGAAAGCTTTTCCTTCATGAGGGAATCCGAGAGGACCAAGTTCTCACCGTCCACGATAGGGAGAACAGGATCAAAGGTGAGAAGGGGTTGGTGGAGCCCCACAACCTTTTGCAGGTACGACATTACTGTAGTCCCTCCCAGGTTGGGCCCAAGAGGTGGGCCATCTAGGGGGATCTCCCCAAGCTCCAACGCGGCAGAGGAGGGAGCATCGAGCGAAGGCCCACCAACAGCAGACAGATAGGCAGGGGCAGGGGTGTAGGGTGCAGGGCACGTAGAAGGAGCAGGAAACATTTTTTCTCACGATCAAGACCACACTTCGGACCTAGATAGATATGGTTATCCTCACAAGGGAATATTTTTTTATCTCTAAGCTCTTTTCCAAATATACCAAGAATTAGATCTCATGGGAAGAATCAAAATCTTGGTTTCACCTCTTCAAACTAGATAAGGAGACATTCTAAGTGGTCCAAGATACTATCCTACCTAATAAGCTAAATAAAATTAGTATTAGAAGCCTCTTCCCATGGTGGAAATATTAGATGTGGTACCACAACAATCCATTCGGTATCTATAAACCCTCCAAAGGGTATTCATGGATTTCATATCATTTACCAATGGTTATGAAGGTAAATGAAATATGGAAACTCCAGTCAACCATGAAATAATGGAAAACCCACTTTCACACTCTCTATGATGTTTTCTAGATCCTAAAGTGGCTAACTTTCTCTAGTGTATATTTTCAAATGTTATTTTTGTCATCGCAACAAATCGATCAAGCACTTGTTCTAGTATTGTTCCAAATCTCAAGTTGCTTGGGTTTGGATCTATAATTTTTAAAACCTTTAGGCTTGGGCCATTCTCAACTTTCATGATATTTTTTTGGCATACAATTATAATGTCATTAATAATTTAGTAGATCAGGCATATTTTTCAACCTAAAAATCTATTTGATATATGGAAAAGCAACAAAATTACTATTTTTCACATCATGCTTTTCAAATTTTTCTAATTTATTCTAGAGATTTAATCTACTCTAGTGCTTTACTTTAGATTCAAGCATAGGCTAATAAGGTATCCCTTAATATTCAACATATATTGACTCTTCTAGATCATTGGGTGAATGCTCCCTACACTATGGCTCGTGTCCCTCCATCTCCACACTAGAGGATCTCCTTGTATTACTAAAGAAATCAAGGTAGAAAGAGATATCAAGGATGGAATCTAGATTCATGTACTCCTATAACTCCAAAGCACTACACCTAAGGTCAGTTTCATTTTCTACAACACCCTCCATAATACTATAATCGAGGTTCCTCACCAGGGTGGGTAACCCACCTTGGACTAGTGACGTGAAGAAAACAAGCTTATACTGAGAGGGGGGTGAACAATATAAGACCACTTTTTTATTTTCTTTTCTAGTCAATATTATGCAATGTAAATATATCAATATCAACAGTAGGAATCGAAGCAATGCAAAAATCACCACACACAATAGAGACACCAATTTTACGTGGTTCACCCAATGTGGGCTACTCCACAAAGAAAATATTTCACTAAAAATTTCTCAATCAATCTCTTGGGAATCCTTTCCCTATTACAATTTTTATGGACCTCTATCCAAAGGAGACACCAATCCCCTAATCTAGTTCATGGATCTCTATCCACTGGAGAACTCCTTTCTCCTTAGCTCTGATTGGTGATATTTTAGAAGAATTTTTACCCCCACTACTTTGGCTAATGGATATCTATCCACTGAAGACACCTATCCTCACTACATTGGCTAATTCATATCTGTCCACTAGATACTATAATCCTCTATACTCTATCACCTTCCAAAGCTTACTCTCAACTCTGCACTAAACACAATCCTTCAGTCTAGCACAAATCTACTCAATCTCTATCTTTGGTCGAATAAACCTATCCTCAAATTTGCACCAAACTCCGTCCTTGAATATGTACTAAACACAATACTTAATTCTATCACAAATCTATCCTTAATATATAGCCTTTGATCTACACTAAACATAATCCTTTGATATAGCATAAATTTATCCTCAATCTCTGTCCTCAATCCTTACACAAAGCTTGACTCAATCACAAACCAATTCTTCTAGATATGTTCCAAACCTTAACTCAAGGTTTGAACAAATCAATCAATCAACTCCGCTCACAAGTCTTCTATAAAAGCTCACACTAATTTGTCCACAAGTTCTCTCTAGAACTTGTCCAAATATGCTCAACAAGTTCTCACTAGAACTTGTCCAAATATTCTCAACAAGTTCTCACTAAAGTCCTCACTAGAACTTGTCCAAATCTGCTCTTAATTTGTATTGTAAACTTCCACAAAATATCACATAAATCTATCCACTAGTCCTCTCAAAGACTTACCTCAAATCTACTTAAACGGTCCACACTAGAACTTATCTAATCTCATAGAAACATAAAGAGAATTTTTAGAGACTCAATATGCTTCACATTCATCACAATGCTCAATCACTTCCAATCACTCTTTTAGAAACATATAGAGAATTTTTAGAGACTCAATATGCTTCACATTCACCTCAATACTCAATCACTTTCAATCACTCTTTTAGAAACATACAAAGAATTGTTAGAGACTCAATATGCTTCACATTCACCTCAATTCTCAATCACTTTCAATCACTCTTTTATCACATAAACATATAGAGAATTTATAGAGACCCAATATTTTCACACTCATAAATACTTAAACTCTTTCTCAAATTCAAAATATAAAATAATTTATTTCATAGAACTTGAACTATCACTTCACACATCCATTTGACTAGGCTCAACCAACTCTACTCAACCAATCACTCAATGAAATAATCCTTGCTCACAAACCCTAGTCCAAGCATATGAACACTCACTCAAATATTTTCAACAATTCTTATCAACAAATATCACATAACAATGATACTCATGTTCTTTGCAAACCCTAGTTCAAGTTCTTCACTCAATTACTCACTTCAACAACAATGCTTATAACAATCTTCACATAACAATGATACTCATGATATTTGTAAACCCTAGTTCAAGTTCTTCACTCAACTATTCACTTCAACAACAATGCTTATCAAACTATATGCATAGCATTCACTTCACAATGGCTCAACAACTCAATAAGGAAACCTAATCAAGTCCTTTTCACTCCAAAGTTGTTTTCCATAAAATCAACCAATCAACTCAATAAAAGAAGAATGTGCCCATGCCTTTTTACTTGATGAGAAGTAGACCACACAAATATGCCACAATCATAAACACTTCTTTGCCAAACTCAAGGAAGTTAGATGTTAAAATATTACTCCAATATTATCTCAAAAATATTCCTTGGACACAAAAAATAATCAATGCTAAAATATACATTATTTCTCCCTTTTAAAATTAACACTCCTCAAACCATACATAAAAACAATTACTTGGATACACCTTACCAAATTCAACTTAAAATAATATCCAACACCACAAAAATCATAACCAATCTTTCTAAAACACCTTTATTTATTTTTCAAACCCTTAAACAAATAATATAAAAAATTTATTTTACAATATCCTTATAACTCCCTAAAACCTCATATACCACATGAAATATTTAGAAATTAAATTTTAATACCTCAACAACCTTTTTCGACAAATCCGGTGCTCAAACTTTAATGCATACCTTATTATCCCTCAAAAGGGTTTCAGCATGATTCGATCCACCATCTCCAAAAGTGCAAAGCGCCTTAGCGTCTTGGAGCCCATCGCGTGGGCTAGAAGCACCCACATGAAGTAAGCAAAGCTTCCTCTATTTTCTACCAACTTCCACTACAATTTCCAATAAAAATACAAAATAAAAGATCCTTCATGGGGGATTCAAACCTATGCCTGTCGCTACCCTAATGACTTGCCACTACCGTGCTTGCCAACTGCGCTACCGATAGTTGGTGACCAAGGCTACCTCCTTGGTGTATGATGTAATACCACCTTCTCTTAGCACTTTAAACAAAACACAAAACTCTCTATTACATCCACGATTCGCATAAACACATAGCATAAGATTTAATTCAAAAAATCTTTAGGGGCTTATGGTAAGGTTGGTAATCCTCCTTTTATACACATGGTAAATGTTCTTCCCACGTCGGTGCTTAGAAATTTGATTTCAAATTTTAAATTAATTTTAATAACCCTCCTTAGGTTTAGTTAAATATTAATATAAATTAATCTTATAATTAATATCAAAATTAATTAATAATTAATTTAAATGACTTTAAGTTAAGTAAATTAAATTATAAAATAATTTATACTAAAAATTATATTAATTAATTTAAAAATTCCCTTTCTTATATTATAAAATATATTATAATATTATTCACTTGGGATTTTTGCACTTTAGACCATATCTGATGTCCTAAAATCGGGTCTTGAACAACTGAAACTAGAGAACCCGAAATCGATGTTTCCCACTGAAATTGCCACTGAATGGTGTTGAAATCTTGACATAAATGACCACTTACTCTTGACATCAATGACACTTATCTACTCAAAATGTCCAACAATATCCCCCTTTGTCATTGATGGTAACCCAATTTTTTTTTACCAAAACTTGAACTTTTTTTGTTTTGCTCCCCCTAGGAAACTACTCCCCTTGACTCAATGTTCTTCCTTAAACCAAATCTCTCTCCCTTACTCAAATATCTATCCCTTTGACATCAATGGCAAAAGGTCAAATTTGGGGCTCTAGGCTAAAAATGAGTCTCTTAGCTTAGGCCCCCCACCTCCTCTTGAGGTGGTTAATTCTGGGGTGGGAGTACTTCTACTACTAGAAAGAACTGGTCTTCACCTTTATCATTTTTCCTTCTTATATGTTCTTTCTGATTCCTTTGAATTTTCTTCTCCATATCCATGTTCCTATTCCTTTCCATGTCCATATTCCTGTTCCTATTCATATCCATATCCATATTCCTATTCCTTTTCATGTTCTTGTTCTTGTTCATGTTCATATCCATGTTCTTGTTCCTGTTCCTATTCCTATTCCTATTTATGTTCATATTCATATTCATGTTCCTGTTCCTATTCTTGTTTATGTTCATGCTTGATTCTGGAAGGTCTGCTCTACACCACTTTGTTGTATGTCCATAATTATTGCACTTATAACACTTAATGTTATTATTCCTTGGAGGTGCAAATGTCCTAGGATTTCTCCTAGTGAAGCTATATCCTTTTCTATAATGAACTCTGCAATTTGTTGTCTTGTGACCAAATTTATTACATGAGTAGCAATACCCATGGAAAAGTTGTTTATTCCTGAAATTCCCATATTTCTATCTTTCATGTGTCCTGCACTGTGAAGACATATGCCCAAATCTATGACATGAGAAACATATTCCATTAAATTTTCCTTGTCTTGACCTCATTGGTCTCTTAGTCTCTCTTAACCTATTATGATTGTCGTTCCATCTGTTTCTTCTTTGTGCATTGTTCCTTTCCTTGTTGAACTTTCTATTTTCCAACTCATCATTAGAAGTTTCACTTTCTCTTACACTTTCTTCTTCTAAATTTTCTTCTTATTCAAAACTTGAGGTTGACTTTTCTTCTTGTTTATTTTGAGCTTTTTCAAAACCAATACCTGTTTTGTTTGTTGACCTTATTTGTACCTTGATAATCTTATCTACAATATTTGAACTCTTTCTAAACTTGTGTATCTTATCCTTGTATTTATATAAATATTCCCTTAGTAGAGCTACTTCGTGTTCTAACTTTTCACATTCTAATACCATTACTTCTAGCTCATCCTTGTGAACTTCTTTGTTTTAGCCATTGACTTGTTTAGATCCTCTATAAGCTTTCCTCTTTCTTCATAATATTCTTGAATCTAAAATTCAAGTTGGGAGTTTTGTTTTCTTACCTTATTTAAAGTTTTAATAGCATAAATAAGCTCTCCCTCAAGATCAACTCCTCCTTTTTCTTATTCTTCATATATTTGTTTGCCTTTGTCAACATATTCATTCTTTTCTGACTTGTCTTCTAGAGGATCACCTTCTTCTTATTCTAGTGCCATTAGAAGATTCTCTTCTAGTCCTTCTAGTGCATCCTCATATTCATCATCACTAAAAATGAAACCATTCCTTGTACAAATATCTTCAAGATGTCCAAAATTACCACATAAACAACATTTGAGAATAATTGGTGACCTTTTCTTGACTTCTTTTTCTTCAAACAGAAATAGGACTTCACCTTTATCATTATCTAAAAAACTATTATCACTATCACTTGAGTACTTACTTGCCTTATCTGCATAGTAGCTTTTATTTTGTCTTTGAAAGAACTTCTTCCCTTGCCTATTTTGTCCATCCTTACCTTTCTCTTGGTACCTGTATTTTTATGATTCCTTGTTCTTGTAATCTTATTTTTCTTCATCATTGTTATTTTTAGCTTCTCGACAATCAGTTGCATAATGACCATACTTTCCATAGTTGAATCATCTAACATATTTTGCATCTTTAAATCTTCTTGAATCCTTATTCATTTTGTCACAATTAGCTTCTTCATCACTAGATGAATCATTGCTTGATTCTGACTTCTTACCCTTTGTTTTATTAATTGCTTTAAAGGTTGTTTCCTTTCGAATATTAGGTTCCTCTTTTATTCTTAACTCAAAATCTATAAGAATACCAAGTAACATATATCTTGTCAAATAATAACCATATTTTTATTCTTCTATAGTAGAGATCTTTTTATTAAATCTTTTTGGAAGAGATATTAAGACCTTATCACAAACATATGATTTTTTAACATTAAGTCCAAGTTCTTGCATGGAATTAACAACCTCATCTACTCAAAGTAGATAAGTACTAATGTTTTCCTCATCCTTCATTATTAACTCTTCAAATTGTCCTTTGAGATTTTGAATCTTTGCCTTTTTGACACTTTTATCTCCTTCATATATGCTTTGCAACTTATCCCAAATTCCTTTTGCATATTTACAATGCATAACCTTTATTGATTCTATTCAATTCAAACCTCTCAAAATTGCATTAATTTCTTTCAATTGTAATGTTGTATAATCTTACCTTCCTTATCTGTAGGTGGATCAACTGGTGGTATGTATCCATTTTCAACTACTTCCCAGATTTCATTGCCAAGTGCCATTAGGTGAATCTTCATTATCATACTCTAAAATATATAATCACTTCCATCAAAGATCAATGTTGAATTATCTGAGGACACATTAAGTGGAAAATATACAAAGACTACCAAATGGCTAGAATATAATCCAATTATATAGATTAGTGATTGAGACAAATAGAGAGAAATGTAAGAGAATACAAGAGAACATAAAGATGCTCCCATACTCTCACTCTAGCAAAATATCTCAAGAAATTCATAAATTAGACTTTTGATTCCACAAGCCATATGGCTCATGAAACATGATTCAATATCAATGATAATTTCTTTTGAATATTTGAGATTATAGCAGAAGATAAGACTCTTAATATTGTTTTGCATCTCAAATAAAAAACACTAGAATGGTACAATAGTATTAAAAAATACATATGATTAAATAAATTGTACACATTTGGCCTAATATTAAAACCCTATTGGTCAAAAGGATATGCTTTGCAAACAATCAAACACTTTTACAAAATAGGTAGAACTAAATCAATTGGAATCAAGAACAAAGTAAAATCACCAAAAACATAATGGCAAGACTTATATAATTCTATAAAAAAATATCAAATCCTTAGGCACAAAGAAGGAAATTACCATAGCAACTAATATTAAATAAATTCCAAAGAGATAAAAATAGTACATGAAGTTGTATTACCAACCCCTGAAATAAAGAACTATAAAAAAAATGTAAACCATCCTTATAAGCACTCATCAAATAAAGATGATAAAAATTATCTGAAATTTGTTGTTAGAGTCCAACATAATAACTAGAGCCATGTCCAAAGTGTGTAAAATATCACTACAAAAAGTAGCAAAAGAACATGGAAAAAAAATAATATAGTAACATAATATTTATATTATTTGTTTGGCTTGATATAATATAACAATTATTTTTCCAAAAAGGAGTGTGATGTAGGTAATATGCAAATAGTTGTCATGGAATGGAACCCTTTGATTGCTTTTTAAATTGAATCAAACTTAGAAGAGAGAAAGAAATTATATTGATTTCACGAGTTAATAAAGCAGATCATTGGTACTTTATAATATGACTTTTGAAAACATGGATGACCAAAACACACACTATTTTCTTAATATACACCCACATGTTATTTTTCTTTTGGTGTTCATACTTTGGACCCTATTGCTTGCAACTACCCATTCATTTCTATACACAAAAGATTTTTTTGCAATCATATCTTAAATATAGTATCCCTTTGGTTCATGTATAAAATTTAGCCAAAAATATCTATGTTATCATTTTTAACTTAAAAATTGTGTTTTATGGTTTATTTTTTACAATGGCAAAGCCTTTTGTCTTTTGAATATGCATATCAAAAATTTATGAATTCTTGCACTCCTTTTGCTTTCTCTCATTAATTCCACTTACTAGAAATCAAATAAATTTTATTGCTTATATTGAATTTGATGTAACTTCTTACAAAAATAAAATTAAGAAGATTATTTTTCAAGTTTTGTAAGATAAAACCTTTAGTTTTATCAAGAATATTATATTTTTTCTTTGAAATCCTACCTATTTACCATAAAAGCAAAATGATAAATCATACATTTGGAAATACCTTGCATATCAAAAGGGTAATTATTAAATTAGATGTATTGAGTTGGCAACTTGATGCAAATGAAGTTGAGGTATAATTAGTATATGTTTTTTTATATATTAGTCTTACTTCTATTTGTGAGTGGGACATCGTAGTGGTTTGACTTTGGACTCTCTTCCAGGAGACCTAGGTTCAAACCACAACCAAGTGTGTGCATGTATGTGTGAGCATGTTACAAAAAAAATTGTATATAATGATTTGTTATAATATATTATGAACAAGTTGTCAATCAATTTAAATGCTTGTTTGTTACCATATAAACTTAAACATATTTTGGATGACAAAAGAATGAATGAGTACACATAAGAAAACAATTAAAGACTCGAATTGAACTAATTAATGATGTCAAAGTGAGATTAATTATATATTATGAACAAGTTGCCAATCAATTTAAATGCTTATTTGTTGCCATGTAAACTTAAATATATTTTGAATGACCAAAGAATGAACGAGTACATATAAGGAAACAATTAAAGACTCAAATTGAACTACTTAATGACATCAAAGTGAGATTAATTATTGTAAATTAACATTTTGGAGCCACATGCACTAGTAAACACTTTGAGAGGTAAATAATATAAATTAGAAATACTTATTGAATGCAACACATAAAGAAGCAAGCAATAGGTCTGCAACAAAAACCGCAGACCATTCTTCAACACAACATCCACGTGTCCAAAGAAATCAACTCCTGTCATGGTGGCAGCGATGAAGAGGCAAATGTTAATCCTAATCAGATGGTGTAAGTCACCTAGATCTTGCTTTCAGTTTTATGTCTTTCAATATCTATTTAGTTTTTGGATGTTTATCTTCTAGGGAGGTGCGCTGGGAGTGTTTTCCCCTTGTTCATTTGTTGTTCGGTTGAGCTGGATTTCTAGCCTTTTGGTTTTTGTTCCCTTTGGTGATCCTTTTTGGATTCTCGGTTTTGCTTTGTAAAAGGTTTTAGGTCCTTTCAAAACCCCTCCATCAATAAAAAAAAGCAAGCAACAATAGAGACAAAAAAATAATATCTCTCGATTATTGCAACATATTCTCAGGTTCTACACACTGGTGAGGATGGGTCTCAACATTTAGTAATCCCATGTTCAACCTCCCCCTCTTATTGCCCTTGGTCCATAAGGTGCCCTACGAAATTGGAATTGTGCACAATGAATCTATTGAAGTGGTAGGATGGATGTTTTTCTAGGTAGGTAGAAGAATTCAAAGTTACAATCATAGTTGGACTGTAATTTGGCTAGCAACCTAAGGGTAGGATATTTGTAATTAATTTCTAAGTTTCTATTTCTTTATATATATAGTCCTTGGTCCATAAGGTGCCCAATGAGATTGGAAGTGTGCACAATGAATCTATTGAAGTGGTAGGATGGATGGTTTGCTGGGTATGCAGAAGAATTCAAAGTTGCAATTATAGTTGGACTGTAATTTGGCTAGCAACCTAAGGGTAGGATATTTGTAATTAATTTCTAAGTTTCTCTTTCTTTATATATATAGTCCTTGGTCCATAAGGTGCCCGATGAGATTGGAAGTGTGCACAATGAATCTATTGAAGTGGTAGGATTGATGGTTTGCTGGGTAGGCAGAAGAATTCAAAGTTGCAATTATAGTTGGACTGTAATTTGGCTAGCAACCTAAGGGTAGGATATTTGTAATTAATTTCTAAGTTTCTCTTTCTTTATATATATAGTCCTTGGTCCATAAGGTGCCCGATGAGATTGGAAGTGTGCACAATGAATCTATTGAAGTGGTAGGATGGATGGTTTGCTGGGTAGGCAGAAGAATTCAAAGTTGCAATTATAGTTGGACTGTAATTTGGCTAGCAACCTAAGGGTAGGATATTTGTAATTAATTTCTAAGTTTCTCTTTATTTAAAGGAATAAGCTTTAAAATAATTAATTTCTTTAAAGTTTTAAAGAAATATTAAATAAATTAAGCTTTAAAAAAAATGAGTTAAGAAGGCAAAAAGGTCAAATATTTGCTATAAAAGATTAGAAAAGATAATATGAAATTAAAAAAAAGACTCTTCAATTTCTTTTATTTCTTATACTATTTATTTTTGAGGATAGGTATAAAGGGGTTATAACATTTAAATGATTTCTTTTACCTTCCCAATAATGCGTGTTTAAGTATTTTAAAACTCTCTATACAAATAGGTTTCAAATGACGTGTAACTTAAAGTTATATAAAGTATGTCACCTTAAAATGTTTCAATATAACACCTATGTTTTATTTCTTATACTATTTATTTTTGAGGATATGTATAAAGGGGTTATAACATCTAAATTATTACTTTTACCTTCCCAATAATGTGTGTTTAAGTATTTTAAAACTCTCTATATAAATAAGTTTCAAATGGTGTGTAACTTAGAGTTATATACAGTATGTCACCTTAAAATGTTTCAATATAACACCTATGTTAGATTTACATAATAGATAACGACACAACATTAAGATCCATACATACCATTTTATATGGAGAATGTAAGAGAAATATTTCTTCCACAATTTTTTCTCGTAATAAAAATAAAAAACAATAAAATATCCAAAATCATACATCTAAACTAAGAGCAAATGAAAACAAATATCCTTACTAATCCAACATATCATATCATTGACACATGTCAACTCCTAGAAGATTTTGTTTCCTCGTACTCTAGTAACAGTGATAGAGACTAAAGCACCATATTCATTATCACTTTAATTATAGACTCATAAATAGCTTTAAAATTAGTAAAAAATTCAATTTTTTTTTTGCTAAGTTGAGTTTATATACAAATTGGATTTTTTAAGAGGATCCCAAAACCTTATAACAAAAAGGGTCGTAGCACCGAGATTTTAGGCAATGCCTTAGTACATGAAAATAAACATAAACCGAAAGGGAAAGGGCCAAAAAAACCCTTGATCCAACAGAAAGACCAGATTCTAGTACCAACTAGTGAGACCCACTTCGTCAAAATATCATCCTCCCGTTGCTGTCAGTCTAGGATCCTCCCGGGGGTGGATACAACGCACCTACCCAAACCTGAGAAGGGAGAGTGGGAAGGCCAAGAATAGTCTGAAACTAGAAATCCTGCTCAAAAATTAGAAGTAGGGTAATTTTATAAAACTGGAGAGGATCCTCTCCCAGGGATGACCCGGGATGCAACCCAGGGTGTAGCAGAGCAGCAAGCAGCCGCGCAAGCAAAGCAACAAGCAACAATGAGATACAGGCTAGGGAGCAGCAGCGAGACAACCTGGGAAATTGCATCAATATCCTCAAATAAAAATAATAAGAAGCCTCTGCTTGATCCTGTAAAGTGGAAAAGCACTACTGGAGATATCTACAGGCCAAGATATCCCCGTGCATAGCAAGGTGAAATACAAGGAAGCCAAAAGGATCCAGGGACAACAACAACAAGCGCAAAGAAAGGATCCCCGAAAGCCAAAACTGAAGGAGGAAGGAGGGACCACAACTGCAAACACACTGATCTCCAGCCCCAGACCAGATAATACAGAAGAAAGCCCCCACCACTCTAGTAGAAATGCCCAGGAACCACCATCCTTGCTCACGAACAGATCCAGGGAACTAGAACTGGGACTGGGAACCACTCAAGAACAGGATGAGGCCCACCCCTAAGACCAAGAACATGCTTTGAGAGCCCATTGAGAAGCAGGACTAGAAGGCAGAAGCCCTCGAACAGGAACTGAAACAAAAAACCTGAGGATCCCAGGCAGGAAGCGATAATAGGTATAAATACGGGATCCCCGAAAGCCTAACCTGGGGGAGCCAAGGTTTGCATGCATTGATCACGAGCCCCCTCCCCAAGATCGAGACATGCAACAAAAACCCTAAGAACATTAGGAGAAAGGACCAGGAATCCCCCATCCTTGCTCACGAACAACTTTAGGGAACTGGGACTGGGACTAGGAATAACCTAGGCAGAGGAAGAGACCCACCCCCAAGGCCAACAAATGCTCTGGGTGTCCACCAAAATGCAAATCCAGCAAGAAGAAGCCTTCGAACAGGAAACCAAAAAGGGCCCTACCCAAAGGTACAGGACCAGCAGCAACCAAAGGCATCCCAGAGAGGAGTCACTGGAAAACGAGGAAACTAGCCCCCTCGGACCAACCCTGAAGCAGAGGACCTCACAGGACGCACCATGAAGCAATCAAAAATCCAACCTTCCACCACCATCGATCGAGGAGGCCCTGGGAACCGGATCCAAGCAAAAAACCTGCAAAAAACCCCAGGGGAAAGCTTGAGGGAGATCGGGGAAGGGATCCCGAAAACATGCAGGAAACCCAAGAGGAACCCTAGGACGCACCAAGCCAAGGGCTCAAGCAAGGAAACCCTGAAACTACTGGGAAAGAAGCAGAAAGTAGAGAATGATCTCCCCCCAGGAAATCATCTACTACAAAGCATTCCCAGAGTAGGATGACCCAGGATGAGCCAAGGACTGGGCAAGAACCAAGGAAGGGGGAGTAGGACCCTCCCCCTCTCCCTTCGGGATCTTAGCCCACGCGTTTCTTTTATTTTAAAAAATTCAATTTTAAAAAGAAAAGAAAAACATCCTATTTTTTATATTATGATATGAGTTCTTTTACATTATTACTTGTATTAGCCTATATCATTAAAGTTGGATTTTAAATTTAAACTTATTATAAACTAAAATAATTGACATTTAAATTTGAAAGAACTATACAATGTTTTTACATTTTTCTTTACATTACCATAAATTTTGGAAGTACATAATAAGAATATATAATAACTATGAATTGAACATATTAATACCTGATGATCTAAACAATCATATAAAAAATAACTAATAAACACATGATATTTATTTATTTCTCAAAATAATAAATAATGATACACACAAATAATCAAAATTATATTTTTAAAATTATAAAGCACTTATATAATAAACCTTCATCATATTATAGATTTATATTAAAAAATATTAAACTGTAAATCAACATTTTAAAAAATAACTTTTAATTAATACAGTTTTAAAAAATTAAATATATATATTTTAAAAACTTATATAATTTACTAATTTTACATATTGTATATATTATTTAAAAATTATTTATAAAAAATTGTTTCAGGCCAGGTCTTGATTGTATTAGCATTATCAACTGTATTTTGGTAGCCGAATATGTTGTGCCTTGGACTTGATGACAAAAAATTCGCTTTAGAGGAGGAATTTTTTTTTTGCAGGACTACCCAAACTGTCGAACTTGTTTTGGCCATATCTCACTCATCCGGACTCGAATTGAGCTGAAATTTTGAGGGTAGATGCCTGAAAAAACTTAGAATGTCTCCACCAATTTTCATATCATTTGGAGCAACATAAAGCCTAGTATATCCTTATGTGTGAAAGAGATTTTTGGCAAGTGGCTATGCGAGGGTTTCATCTGGGTTGAGTGCAAGCAGCTCTAGAGGTTGGTTTTTAGGGCCTTCGGGCCCTAGCGGCCAATATTTTTGTGGTTTATTCTCAATATTTTAGCAAGAAATGTTGCAGGGGATCCAATATGGGTTAGAAATTTGTCTTTCAACAGATCATACTGTGGACTTGAGTGACAACGCCTTCCAATTTGCTACAAAAATAGGGCAAGGATTAAAGAGATCGCAAAACAATTTTCAAGCAGTTGATCAAAAAATGGCTCATATCTCAAGTGAATCTGGTGTTAAGGTGCACCCACAAAATAATTCTACTGTGAAAACCCCTGTCAAGGGTAAGAATTTCGAAAACTCAACCCCAAAAATGAATTTTAGGGATGTCCTTCGTGGTGGAAAGCCTCAGCCCAATGCTAATAATTATCTTAGGGATTCCCATAAACCTCTAAGAATGCCTAAGATTGATCCCAGGAAAACGGAGTTAGGATGTCTTAAAGCAGCTGATGGAACTCCTATTGTTAAGCTTGATATGGGTAACATTCAGACTAGCATTGAAGATTTGGAAAAAAGAGGATTAATTTGTCGGTTCATGGGTTTTCGTCTGAGCCTATCTGCTTTCAAAGTCTGAGCTGCAAAAATCTAGAAAACTAAAGATGAGTTACAAATCTCTATTTATCCAAATGATTATTTTCTTGTTTTATTTGCTAATAAAGAAGATAGAGAGAAAAATTTTCAAGGGGGTCCTTGGTTTTTTGGAAAGGCAGGGCTTTTCATGAAGCCCTGGAATACTAAATTTAAAGCCAAAGAAGAGATACCTTCTATAGCTCCCATGTGGGTTAGACTCTTTGGCCTCCCTATTGAATTTTGGAATCCTACTGTTTTTTCTTCAATTGGAAACTCTTTAGGAAATTTTATGATGACTGTTGATTGTACTCAAAATTTTAAACATATTATTTATGCTCGAATTTGTGTTTTAATGGATTTTGACAAACCCCTACCTAAAAAGATCACTTCACAATTTGGGGAAGGTGAAAAGACCAATCAATATCATATGGTAAAAGAAGGTGAAAAGCTTGTAGAGAAAGGTAAGATTAATGCCCTTCCCAACTTTTTTAGCCCTGGTATTAATGAAGATCATCACTTGGAATATTAGAGGACTCAAAGGGAGTATTTCAAAACAAAATGAAATTAGAAGAATGATTCGGATAAATCATCCACATCTTGTTTTCCTTCAAGAAACAAAGATGTCAATGGAGGATATGGACTCAATTGCCAGTAAAATTTGGCCAGTTGTAAAAGTCGTTTCCCTTAGTTCTCAGGGTACTTTTGGTGGCATTACTTGTCTTTGGGATCCAAAAGAGGTAGTTATTCACCATATGGTTGGTAGTTGGGGTCCGTTGGCTATATCTATTCAAAGTAGACATTCCAACCAAATTATGCTCTGCATTACTATTTATGCTCCGACTGATTTGGAGGAAAAAAGGAGATAGTGGAAGGATATAACTCATATTATCTCTCATTTTCCTAAATCTTGGATCTTTATCGGAGGAGATTTCAATACCATCCTCTCTCTAGATGAGAAAATGGAGGGAAATAGAAATTTGGATAAAAGCACTGACCTCATGAGTGAATATATTGTAAACCTCCATCTTGTGGACATCCAACCAGATAATGGCCTTATGACTTGGTCTAATAGAAGACAAGGCTTAGCTTGTATAATGGAGAGATTGGATAGGTTTTTGCTCTCTAAAAATTTCTTAATCCATGGTCACATTCCTAAATTTATGACTCTTAATAATGTTGGATCAGATCATTGTCCAGTCATGGTGGAAATGTGGAAAACCAATGTGAGTTTCTCTCCTTTTCTTTTTCAATTAATGTGGCTTAGAGACATTTCCTTTAGACCTCCTGTGCAACAATGGTGGAAGGAAGGTAAACTTAGGCATGGGACTAAGATGTTCTTTTTTTCCAAAAGACTGCAATACATTAAATCTAAAATCAAGACTTGGAACTGGAAAGAGTTTGGGGATGTTCATAAAAAAAATATGAAGTTATTGTTCATCTTGAAAATTTGAATAAGAAAATTCGTTTAGATGGCTTCACAGAGAAGAGAAGTGCAGATGAAATTAAACTCACAACTCAAATAGAGGAATGGGAAATAAGAGAAGAAATCTTATGGAAGCAAAAAACTAGAATTCAATGGCTCAAAGAAGGAGATCGAAACACAAATTTCTTCCACAAATCTCTTCTAGCTCAAATATCTCACAACTTTATTTCTTCCCTGAAATCAGATTCTGGAGATGTTGTTTATACTTGGGATGGCATGAAATCTATTGTTGTTGATTACTTTTCCAATATTTTTGCTGCTACTCCTCTTGACTCAGCTCCTCAACAAAATGTTCTTCAAGCAATACCTTCTCTTATCACTTCTGAGGAGAACTCTATTTTGACTGCTCATGTTACTATCAATGAGCTTCAACAAGTAGTTTTTAAAATGCAAAAAGGGAAAACTCCAGGTCCTGATTGTTTTCCCATTGAGTTCTACTAAGAGTTTTGGGATATCCTTCATGTTGATTTATTAGAGGTTGTGGAAGAAGCCAGGAAAGACAAAGAAATTTTGAAGGTTATCAATAAAACTTATATTACTCTTGTTCCAAAAGCTCAAGAGGTTGATCATATCTCAGCGTTTAGACCTATTGCTTTATGTAATGTTCTTCTCAAAATCATTACTAAAATCATGGCAGAGAGGTTGAAGCCTCTTTTGCATAAGATTATTTCCCCAGAGCAAGGGGGTTATGTGGAAGGGTGTCAAATAGTATATGAGATAGTTCTTGCTCAGGAAGCCATCCATTCCATGGATGTGCAAAAATCTCCTTCTATGTTCATTCGGTTAGACTTATCCAAAGCTTATGACAGAGTGTATTGGCACTCCCTTATCAAAGTTTTGAGGCAATTTGGTTTATCTAAGGATTGGATGGATTGGATTATGGGATGTATCTCTTTGGTTTCCTACTTAGTTCTTATCAATAGCAGGCCTTCTCAGTCGTTCCAACTTCCAGAGGTATTAGGCAAGGTGACCCGCTATCCCCTTATTTATTCATCATTCTTGTTGAATGCTTGGGTAGGACTATAACCAAAAAGAGGTAAAACAAAACCCTTGAGGGAGTTACCATTACTCATGGAGCTAGACCTATCTCTCATCTTCAATTTGTGGATGACTCTACTCTTTTAGGTAAAGCTACAGTTAAGGAAGCTTCTAATATTAGGCAAATCATTGGCTGTTTTTCTAAGGCTATTGGGCAGTTGATCAATGAAAACAAATCTAAAGTTATTTTCTTTCATTGCTCTGCTAGACAGGAATCCATGGTCTTGGATAAATTAAGATATAATAAGACCTCCCTTCCAATCACTTATTTAGGTATTCCCATAAATATTCAAAGGCAGAAAAATAAAGATTGTAATTGGTTGTTGGACAAAGTCAAGAAGAAAATTGGAAAGTGAACCAACAGGTGGCTATCTTCTGGGGATAGAATCACCTTGGTAAAATCAGTCCTTCAAGCTATTCCTATTTATGTATCTTCCATGTTGAATATTCCAAAGGCTGTTCTTCGAGAACTGGATCAAATCAGTCATCATTTCCTTTGGAGTGGTACTAAGGAGAAAATAAAATGGGCCTTGGTGAAATGGGACACTTTATGTCTTCCTAAGAATAAAGGGGGGTTAGGATTCCGGTCTTCTATTAATAACAACAAAGCTTTAGCTACTAAATTATATTGGAGGATGTTGCATAACCCCAATGCTCTTTGGTCCAATAATCTCCGTGCTAAATATGTTGAGAACAAAAGTCCTGAAGACCTTGTTCGCTATCAACTTCCTACCAAAGGTTCTCCCATTTTAGCGGTTCTTAAGACTGGTGAGGATTTGATAAAGAAAAATTTATTTTGGATCATTCATAATGGTTAATAGGAAATTTTTTGGACAAATTATTGGGATGGTCATAAGCCTTTGATAACTCAGTTTCCCGATTGGAGGCCTTGGATGGAGGATCTTCACCAAACTAACTGGATAAAGGTGGCTAATTACTATCGGTACCATACTGGTAATTCAAAGGTTGGTAGATATTGGATCCCTATTGAGTACTGGCCTATTCAAATCCCGGAAAGGCAAAGACAAGATATCCAAGGCATCCTTCATATGAGATCTCTCTCTTGGTCCCATGAAAAAGATTGTTTTGGATGGAACAACACTACTAAGGGTGAGTATTTAGTTGCTCAAGGTTATTTGACCTTATGCCACAATAATCCCAACAATTCTTCTGACATATTTTCTCAATTGTGGGATCAAAAGCTCTGGCCTAATGTGAGGTTCTTTAATTGGCTTTTATTGCATCATAGGGTGCTTACTGGTGAGCAACTTATGAAGCGTGGTTTTCATGGCCCTTTTAGATGTGAGATGTGCGAAGAGAATGTAGAAACTCTCAACCATATTTTTATTAAGTGTACTTTAGCCTCTGAGCTATGGGGGAGAATGGCCACTTTACTTGACTTACAGTGGTCCAATTTGTTTACTTTTGAACAGCTTTGGAGGGATTGGCCTAATCAAGAGGGTGTTGATCATTTTATTAGGCAGTTAGTTTGGATGGGTTCTACCATTCTTCTTTGAAATATTTGTATTGAAAGGAACAACCGAATTTTTAATCAAGATAGGAAGGATATTCACTATATTTGGCAAAAGACCATAGCCAACTTAGTTGAATCGGTCCATCAACTTCTTAATCACCTCCAAAACTCCCACCAAAGATGGGATCAAGTGATGCAAAGATTGAAGATTAAATCTTCTAAGGGCAACCAACTTAAAGGGAATGTGAGTATTAGTAAGATGGATAGGACAAGAAATTGGCAACCTCCTCCTAAGGATTTTGGAAAAGTCAATACGATGGAGCCTCTAGAGGGAACCCCGGAAAAGCTAGTGTGGGAGGAATTGGTAGACTTTCGGATGGCTCCCTGGTTTTTACTTTTGCTTGAGAATTTGGGTATTCTTTCCAATAACCTTGTTGAGGGGTATGGTATCCTCAGAGGCCTTCAGGAGGCTACTAAGGTTGGATGGGAAAAGGTGTTAGTTGAGGCTGACTCTCAACTTATGATTAATATTTTGAAGACTCCTTCAAAGAATCATAAGGTTGATTGGAGAATAAAAATAATTATTGAGAAGATTCAATTAATCCAGATGGGATTTTTGAAAGTTGATTACAATCATGTGGTCAGAGATCAAAACAAGAGTGATGATGCTCTAGCTAATTGGGCTTTGGACAAAGGTGATCTTACTTGTTATGGCCACCCTCCTAGATGGTGGGCTTTGCAAATTAGGGAAGCTCTTCTTTCTATCATTTCTTTGGATGGCTCCAGTTCTGAAGGTACCTAGTTTCTTCTTGTTTTTTTTTTGCTTCTCTTTGGTTCATTCAAGTTTTTTTAGTTCCCTAGATCGCTTTTTTCTTTCTTTTGTTTCCTTTGTTGTTTCTTGCCTTAATAGTCTTCTGGTCTAGATAGGTCATTGTTATGTTCATTTTTTTTGTTTAGTTTTTTAAGGTGTGTGTTCTTTTGTTTTGTTTTGTTTTTGTGTTGTTTTTTGTTGTTCTTGTGTTTTTGTTGTTTTGTATTTTTTTGTTATTGTTCATGTTTTTGTCGTTCTTGTTCTTGTGTTTCTCTTTGTTTGTGTTAATTCGTGTTTATTTGTGTAAGTGTTTTCTATGTTTTTTGCTTTTGTTTATTGTCTGTTGTTGGTTGTTTTTTATTTTTATTTTTATTTTATTTTTTTAATATTTTAGGTTTTGGTTGTGTTTATTTTTTATGTTATTTTTGGTTGTCTTTGTAATGTTCTGTTGTTTTTGTCTTGTTTGGGTTTTTTAATGTGGTTCATGTTGTGGTTTCTTTTATCTTATTGTGTGTGTGTTTGGTTGTGCTTTTGTTTTTGACACACTCAAGAGCATGTTTTTTATTTTATTTTATTAATTTTGTTGTTATTTACTTATTTTAAATTGGTTTTGTGTGTTTGTTTGCTCCTTGAGTATGTCAAAGGTGGTAGGCCAGGTTCGAGTCCTGAGCATTTTTAGCGGAATGGATAACCCTACCTCCTTGGGTCTTACCCGAAAGTGGCATCCTTTTTGGGATGTTTTCCATAAAAAAAATAGATGATGTGCCTTTGGTAGGAGAGATTAACCAGGGACCTCCTTGAAGGATTGCCCTACCCTCTCCAACTCAACTGAATTTTGGTACCCAACGATGTACGTTTGGTAGGGGAGTTTGGTAAGAGAGATTTGACCAAAGACCTCCCTTGAAAGATTACCCTATCCTCTCCAACTCATCACAACAACAAGTGAATAATCTATAAAAAAAATTGTTGACAAATTACTTTACTTGTACAAATTTAAACCAGAGGAAAATTCTTTTTATTTTTGGCTTACACAAGGTACGGTACCCTCGGAAAGACACAAACACCGAAGGTATGGTCTGTCTTCATGTCCGTATGTTTACTTGTAAACAGGGTCTTCCGTATCCACACAGCAAACCTTTTCTCACAAAACCGCCAAGGTTTGGAGGGAGAAATCGAATCGCCCGATCTGTCATCCGAAGCTTCCAATCCCCCCGCCAACGTGATTTATACGGTCTGAGTGAAGTCTGCATTTGTACAATTGTTGAAAATGAATGTATCTTCTGGTTTTCTTTCCTTAGCAGGCTCTGGTGTATTGTAGAATTCATCTCCACATTTATTAATAAAGAAAACAGTGCTCTTGGTAAGGACATATTAATAAAGAAGAAAATAAATGTGGAGATGAATTCCACAGTCCACAAGGAAAGAAGAACCACAACATACATTCAAACTTCAGTCAGACCGTATGAAGCTTCGGATGACAGATCGGGCGGTTTGAATTCTCCCTCCAAACCTTTCGCGGTCTTGTGAGAAAAGGTTAATTGCAGGGTTTGCAATGTGAATACGGACGAGCCATGGGCATGAAGCCAGACTGTAGACCTTGCAGTAAATACCTTCTGTGTCTTTCTGAGGGTGCAGAAACTTCTGTCAGTGAAAAATATGTAGAAATTTCCAAGTGTAATTAGCCATTAATGGTTTAAATGTTGGGTAGGGTGCCCTATTTGAATCCATGATAGTCCTCATCAATATTATCTTTTATTTAGACATATTGACCAGGTGGTTCAATGCAGACTAAGTCCAGGCTTAATTTTTTTCGGTTATTGATTATAACCTGACATAGAAAAGTTGATTACAACCTGGCAGTGCAGGTTCAAGTCAAGGTTTAATATATATTTTTTATCTTGGTTTTACTACTATCCTTAATTTCCTACAATATATGATTACAAATTAAAATATTTCAAAAAATTTACCGATCAGTAAAATAATGTGACTGATTATGTGCTATCATAAATATAGTGAATAGAATTTGGATGGCAAGAAAATGAAGGAATATCTTTCAAAAAATTTACCGATCAGTAAAATAATGTGAATGATTATGCGCTATCATAAATATAGTGAATAGAATTTGGATGGCAAGAAAATGAAGGAAATGACAAGAGACTTAAAGGTACTATTTTATAATTTCAAAAGTGAAATTAGTTATTGAAAAAAAAAAATAGATTCAATAGGAAAAGTAAAATAATATAAATTAGAAAATATTGTTCAATGTAGCAATACAAAAAGCAAGTAGGATGTACGAAGAAAACTTATTCAGTAGATTGATGGGTCTCAAGTGTTCAACCAATAATGACGAAGTGTCTATCATGTTTCACTATAAAAAGCAAGAAAAGAATAAAAGAGGGGGCTTTACCAACAATAATATAAACCATAAACACTTATAAAAAATAGTCATCTTATGACACAAAAGATGGTATAAACATGTGAACAAAGAAGCTCCCTGAAGCACCATACAAAATAATAAGGCCATCAGGTATATGTTAAGATATATTGTGCAAAATGCCTACCTAATGATGTTCTCAAGATGAAATGTATAGGCATTACTTGTACAATGATATTTGGACCAACTGAGCTCATTCACTAAAGCATAATGACCTATGCTAATCAACAACCTAAACAATATACCTCTAAACCATGGAAAAGTAAGTTTCACGCTTGTTGTTGGAGGAACATTTAAAGTTATTTCTAACTCAATCTAACTAAAACTAATATGTTTCCAGTTCTCTAATTGATAAAAACATTGATATTCATTTAGACTATATAAACAAGAGAAGAGTAAATTGGCATTTAATATAATATACTTTTGAAAGCCCTTTAAAGGGAGTAAAGGTTTCTAAAATCTAATTTATATTCAATCTATTATTCTTTTCTATAATTGCCACTTATACATGCACATATGTTTTTCTTTTGCATTGATCCAAGTAATGTGAATTGATTAGCTTTGTTAAAGTTTTAGTGTTTGCAAACACTTGGTTTCTTCATCTTGCACAAATCTTACTAGCATTATGGATGAATAAGTGAAGGACTAAAGCATGGGAAGGTCATAGTTAACTTGTTCGAATGAGGTTCATTTTGATTTATATATGGGTAGATGAAACTAGTTCAGTTTACTTTGGCCCTTTCTTTAGTTTTAATATTTGTATATGTCCATTCTTTATCTAAGGTGGAAATTAGAACAGAAGAAAGAACCTTGTCAAACAACAAAATTGACACCTATAAATGATAGCATTATTGAACCCTAATTCCACATTAACAAATGCATATTTATTTTACTAAAATACACAAAGTTTTAAATGTTTATATTTTCTTCAAACTAAACCAAACTTTTTTTAAATTCCAAAGATGTCAACATTTTTTGCTTATTTTTTAACTATTTTTTCATACCTCATAAATATGGTTAAAGTAAAATGACAGAAAGATGTTATCAAGATGAAAACGATGAGCACTACTTGTACAATGCTATTTGGAACAATTGAGCTCATACACCAGGCGTTTGAACCATGAGAAACAATAGGTTCAACATTTCTTGTTAGGCATAGTTAAAAGTTATTTCTAGTTCAATTTGATTGAAATTATAATGTTACCAACTCTTCAGTCAATAAGGATATTGATGTTTACCGTGGCTCAATATAAGCAAGACATAAATATAATATAAGTGTATCTCATTGATTTGATATAATATAATTTTGGAAGCCCTTCAAAAGGGGCCAAGGTTTCTTAATTCCAAATTTATTTTCTACCTATTATTCTATTCTATAATTGCCTCTCATAATTGGCACATAATTTTTTGTTTTTGAGTTGAGCTGCTGAGTAAATTTCTTAAAGTATTTCCAAAAGCTTAATGTAGACAAAAATAAAAGAAGGTGTTTTGAGAAGCTGGAAAGACAAGGAGGCTCAAGAATGAACAATGTTATGAAGGCATATTTTTGTGTGATGGTGTCGAACTTTGTCAAAAACAGTGGTATTTAGCAGGTAAAGTTAAATTCATATTCTTATGCAATTACGATTTAGAGTTGATTGATCTATTTTACTTTTCCTGGAAAACTCACGGTTTCAGCTTCGAGAGGCCATTCGCCTTCCATCGGTGAATATTTTAAATATTGGAAAAAAAAGAGGGCACTCTTGTGTTAATTTTTAATGTTTTACCCTAGGATTTGATATTTTCGAATCAACTACGCATACTCTGAATATTTTGAGGTCATTGTCTTTCCATCGGTGAACATCCAAGCATTTCAAATATTTTTGAAAAAAATTATTAGGGCACTCTTGTGCTATTTTAATATTTTTACCCATCTTTGGAGTTTGTGGAAGGTTGTGCATCTTATAGGGCTTAGAGTGAATATTTGGGATAATCATCGTCATTCGTCGACAAGCCTAACTTTGTGCTAGAGAAGTATAGAAAAATATTTTGCACAAGATGTGAGGTTTCTATGATGGACAAAACTCCATCCCTCAATGATATTGAATCTCAGTTTCCCTTGACTCCCCTTAGGAACCTTGAAAATAATTCCATGGAGAAGCCTACAATTTCGGAGAGTGAGAGGAGCTTACCAAAGGGTTACATCTCAACCATATGTAAAGCAAGGTAATCCCCTTTCAGTTGTTCTTCCTTATTCTTTTGCTAAAGTAGCTAATGACTTTTCTAAACATACTGTTATTTTTTTTTTTTTTACGTGGGATACCACTTGAGGTTGAATTTCTCAAGTGGGTCAAGCAGGTTTGGGAAAATACTAGAGGTTGGATAGTTGAGGCTATTTGAGGATTGGGTAGGGGGTACATAGCAGTCTCCTTTGTGAATCCTAAACATGCCAAAAAAGCCCTCCAATATGGAACTTGGGTTATCTGCGAGCAAACTTGTTATCTGCAAATTTGGTCTTTGGATTTTCATCGAGATGGTCCCTCTAGGACAAAATACCCTTTGTGGATAGAGTTACCCTTTTTATCTCTTTCATGTCACCCATTTCTCAAAAAAAAATTGTTGTTCTTGGTAAGGTTTTGTGGTCTCATCTGATGTCAGGAAAATTGTCTAATTATAGAGTGCACCCTTGTATTTTTGTAGAAATAGATATATCCAAGTCGTTGCCCCCTCCCTTGAACTCAATGGGCCAAGTTTCCAAGTTAGTTAGCCTCTTGTCTATATAAATTTACCTAATGCATGTTTTTATTGTAGAGAAGTTGAGCACCTGATCATAAATTATTCCAAAAATAGCTAAAAAGGAACAAATGGAAGCAACTGCTAAAAATTTGCAAAAAAAGTCCCAACTAATGACCCTCATATTGAAGTTGTTACTAAAAATTTAGCTGAGAAATTCCCTACCGATGGTCCTCAACATCCCCTATTCCTGAAAATATTCTACTTCTCAAGTCGTTCCTCCCAAGAACCCTCTTGCCTCTTCTATGGCTCAGATTAAGTACTTAGATACTCTTGTTAATCCTCAATCCCTGCCAATTTCAACCATGAGTCTTGAGTTAGCTCTCGTTCCTTCATCGCAACTCTTGAAATATAGTCTTATGAAAGATGGGTGGTGGGCAACCAACAATGTTCGTCAACCCCCCCAAGATCACTCCATCCATTCAGAGGAAAAAACCCTTTGTCAAATATCTTGCTAGATCCTTCTCTCAGTGTCTCAAAATAAGGTTCATTCTCAACAAACCCATCTAGACAACACGTAATTGTTTCCAATCAGTGAAAATATTTTCCATGCTCTAATTCATGAGGTTGAGCAGCCTCTAAATCATCCCTTATGAATTTAAATCTTCTATCCTAGCATGTTAGGGGGCTCTCCCTCCCTTACCGTAAGTTTCAAGTCCAAAAAGTTGTTGCTGAAAAATATATTTCTGTTATTTTTCTTCAAGAACTGAAAGTCATTGGTCATACTTTCACCCATTGTTTGGATATCATTAGTGGTGGATATGCATATACCTTTACGACTTCTCATGTTAATGGTAAAGGAGGTGCTACCCTTTCTATAGCCAAGTATCTTTGTTATGTTATTCTAGACCATGGTGAAGACCTTGCTCATCGTTATGTGTGGGTTAGATTGGATCTTAACTCTTAGGTTATTGGATTTTTTTTTATCTATGCTCCTAATGATCTTCCTAGTCATATAACCCTTTGGGAACGATTAGTTGTTTCTCTCCCTACTGCAGAATGGATTCTTGGAGGTGACTTTAATATGATTGAGAATCCTAGTGACAAAAGTTGGACTGGTAGTAGACCCCTTTCTAATGTTGAATTTGGTAGTTGGTTGTTTTGTCATAATTATTTAGGTGTACATGACCCTCTCTTTCGTAAAGCCTCCTCTCATAGAGATAACTAGTTTACGTGGTCCAACTATCATCAAGGTTCTATTAGGAAGCTTGTTTGTCTGGATAAATTTTATTTTAGTAATTATTTCCTAGATAAATTCTCCATCCATGAGCCAGTTCACGTCCTTTCTCACACTACTTTATCTGATCACCTCCTCATCTTATATTCTATCCAAACTTCCTCTATATCTCTTAATTCCATGTCGCTTCCTTTCAAATTAAATGTGCCCTACCTTGACAATCATGTCTGTTGTTGCCTTGTAGAGCATGTCTGGAATAGATTTTCTAGACGTAATATTGGCTAGATCAAATGGTTTGAAATAGCAATTTCCAATACAGTTTCATCCCTTAGATGGTATGGGTGCTCTATTGTTATGAGGAAGAAGATTCAAGAGAGTCACCTTCATAAGGAGATATCTCATATTCATTCCATGCTTATGAAAGACCCTAATAACACTGTTATTCAATGTGATCTAGCTAATGTTGAAAATCAGGGTAGATTTTATGAGTCTTATTGTGCTAGAGGGGCACATGTTAGGTCTCCTCTCAATTGGATCTCCTAGGGAGACAAGGGAACTAATTTTTTTTTAACTACCTCAGATATAAGAAAATTTTGGAAAGGATCACTAAGTTAGAGGACCCTTCAGGTCATTGTCTTTTCAACTCTAAAGAGTTCATGAATCTTTTTGTAGCTCATTTCTCTCAACATTTTATAGTGGAGCCAAGGGATGAAATCCAATATATCTTAATTGAATACGTGTAGGATCATATTCCAATCCTAGTAGACCCCATTATTCAGGATCAACTTGAATATCCTATTTCAGTGAATGTTCTACAAATTGCTCTTTTTTCTATGAAGAATGACAAAGCTCCTGGCTTGGATGGGCTTCCAGTGGAGTTTTATAAAAAAATTAGCATATTATTTCCTCTTATCTTCATCACGTTTACTTGGAAGCTCTTCATAATAGTTCCCTTGGAGCTTATATCAATGCAAGGTTTATCAAGCTTATTCCTAAAGGTATGACTCATAACCAAATCTCCAATTGGAGACCTATTACCCTCATCAATTTTTCTTACAAGATCATAGCTAAAGCTATAGCTTTAAAAATCAAAATTGTTGCTCAAGTGATTGTTCACCCTGAACAATCTATTTTTCTTAAAGGTCGTTATATTTTAGATAATCTTATGATGACCTGGTAAAATTCACAATGGGCTATCAATTATAATCAATATGCCCTCTTGGTTAAGTTAGATTTTGACAAAGCTTATGATAGAATTAGATGGAATTTTATTCTTAGTATGTTTTCTTAGCTTGGTTGATGCTTTAGCTAATTGGGCTTTGGACAAAGGTGATCTTACTTGTTATGGCCACCCTCCTAGATGGTGGGCTTCGCAAATTAGGGAAGCTCTTCTTTCTATCATTTCTTTGGATGGCTCCAGTTCTGAAGGGACCTAGTTTCTTCTTGCTTTTTTTTTTGCTTCTCTTTGGTTCATTCAAGTTTTTTTAGTTCCCTAGCTCGCTCTTTTCTTTCTTTTGTTTCCTTTGTTGTTTCTTGCCTTAATAGTCTTCTGGTCTAGATAGGTCATTGTTATGTTCAATTTTTTTGTTTTTTAAGGTGTGTGTTCTTTTGTTTTGTTTTGTTTTTGTGTTGTTTTGTGTTTTTTCATGTTTTTTTGTTATTGTTCTTGTTCTTGTGTTTCTCTTTGTTTGTGTTAATTTGTGTTTATTTGTGTAAGTGTTTTCTATGTTTTTTGTTTTTGTTTATTTTCTGTTGTTGGTTGTTTTTTATTTTTATTTTATTTTTATTTTTTTAATATTTTAGGTTTTGGTTGTGTTTATTTTTCATGTTTTTTTTGGGTTGTCTTTGTAGTGTTTTGTTGTTTTTGTCTTGTTTGGGTTTTTTTATGTGGTTCTTGTGTTTTCCTATGTGGTTCGTGTTGTGGTTTCTTTTATCTTATTGTGTGTGTGTTTGGTTGTGCTTTTGTTTTTGACACACTCAAGAGCATGTTTTTTATTTTATTTTATTATTTTTGTTGTTATTTACTTATTTAACTTGGTTTTGTGTGTTTGTTTGCTCCTTGAGTATGTCAAAGGTGGTAGGCCAGATCCGAGTGCTGGGCGTTTTTGGCGGAATGGATACCCATGCCTCCTTGGGTCTTACCCGAAAGTGTCATCCTTGTTGGGATGTTTTCTAGAAAAAAAAAGATGTTGTGCCTTTGGTAGTTGAAGGATTGCCCTACCCTCTCCAACTCAACTGGATTGTAAGAGAGATTCGAACCAGGGACCTCCCTTGAAAGATTATCCTACCCTCTCCAACTCATCTACAACAAGTAAATAATCTATAAAAAAATGGTTGACAAATTACTTTACTTATACAAATTTAAACTAGAGGAAAATTCTTTTTTATTTTTGGCTTACACAAGGTACGGCACCCTTGGAAAGACACAGACACCGAAGGTATAGTCTGTCTTCATGTCCGTATGTTTACTTGCAAACAGGGTCTTCCCTATCCACACGGCAAACCTTTTCTCACAAAACCGCCAAGGTTTGGAGGGAGAAATCGAATCGCCCGATCTGTCATCCGAAGCTTCCAATCCCCCCGCCAACGTGATTTATACGGTCTGAGTGAAGTCTGCATTTGTACAATTGTTGAAAATGAATGTATCTTCTGGTTTTCTTTCCTTAGCAGGCTCTGGTGTACTGTAGAATTCATCTCCACATTTATTAATAAAGAAAATAGTGCTCTTGGTAAGGACATATTAATAAAGAAGAAAATAAATGTGGAGATGAATTCCACAGTCCACAAGGAAAGAAGAACCACAACATACATTCAAACTTCAGTCAGACCGTATGAAGCTTCAGATGACAGATCGGGCGGTTTGAATTCTCCCTCCAAACATTTCGGGGTCTCGTGAGAAAAGGTTAATTGCAGGGTTTGCAATGTGAATACGGACGAGCCATGGGCATGAAGCCAGACTGTAGACCTTGCAGTAAATACCTTCTGTGTCTTTCTGAGGGTGCAGAACCTTCTGTCAGTGAAAAATATGTAGAAATTTCCACGTGTAATTCGCCATTAATGGTTTAAATGTTGGGTAGGGTGCCCTATTTGAATCCATGATAGTCCTCATCAATATTATCTTTTATTTAGACAGATGGAGCAGGTGGTTCAATGCATACTAAGTCCAGTCCAGGCTTAAATTTTTTCGGTTATTGATTATAAGATGACATAGAAAAGTTGATTACAACCTGGCAGTGCAGGTTCAAGTCAAGGTTTAATATATATTTTTTATCTTGGTTTTACTACTATCCTTAATTTCCCATAATATATGATTACGGATTATAATATTTCAAAAAATTTACCGATCAGTAAAATAATGTGAATGATTATGTGTTATCATAGATAAAGTGAATAGAATTTGGATGGCAAGAAAATGAAGGAAATGACAAGAGACTTAAAGGTATTATTTTATAATTTTAAAAGTGAAATTAGTTATTGAAAAAAAAAAAAAAATCAATAGTAAAAGTAAAATAATATAAATTAGAAAATATTGTTCAATGTAATAATGCAAAAAGCAAGTAGGATGTACGAAGAAAACTTATCCAGTAGATTGATGGGTCTCAAGTGTTCAACCAATAATGACGAAGTGTCTATCATGTTTCACTATAAAAAGCAAGAAAAGAATAAAAGAGGGGGCTTTACCAACAATAATATAAACCATAAACACTTATAAAAAATAGTCAATCTTATGACACAAAAGATGGTATAAACATGTGAACAAAGAAGCTCCCTGAAGCACCATACAAAATAATAAGGCCATCAGGTATATGTTAAGATATATTGTGCAAAAGGCCTACCTAAGGTTTAGTTGTTGAGGGAGTGAATCCTAGGTGATCTAGATATATTAACAATGATATATTAACAATGATCCCCTGCTTACACTATCAACATGCTTATTCAAAGAGAGAACGTGAGGAGGATTGGGAGGAGAGGTGAGGTTCAATGCAAAATATTTTCACAAACAACATGAGGCCTCAACTTACCAAGACCATCCCTCTAATGATAAACTGAGAGACGAGCAAGAAGTACAATCTTAAGAGTAAAAGGTAATCAAGGATACCTTTAACTCAACACTAGAGTACGCTAAGGACTACAACCTATGAACATCGTAGTTAAAAGGTTTGGTTAAGGTTCAATCTGATTTATCTTTTGGAAAGACGAAATTTAGTTCTTTTTTGCCCTTTCTTTAGTTCTAATATATTTTTTATATAGACATTTTTATGGGAAATATATATTTAATGGTAAACTTTGTCAAGAAACAATAATGACACTCATACATGAAAGCATTATACCTCATAAATAAATGCCTGATTACATGTATATTTATTTATTTTTTAAATATACAAAATCTTTACATGCTTATATATTTTTTGAAACTGAACCATTAATCTTTTTAGAATCCAAACCTCTTAATTTTTTTCACTTCCTTTTGAACAAGCGTTTTCATACCTCATTAATATGTTACGATTTAAATGACCATAAGGATGTCCTCAAGATGAAATGTATAGGCATTACTTGTACAATGATATTTAGACCAACTAAGCTCATTTACTAAAGCATAATGACCTGTGCTAATCAACAACCTAAACAATATACCTCTTAACCTCTAAACCATGGAAAAGTAAGTTTCACGCTTGTTGTTGGAGGAACATTTAAAGTTATTTCTAACTGAATCTAACTAAAACTAATATGTTTCCAGTTCTCTTATTGATAAAAACATTGATATTCATTTAGACTATATAAGCAAGAGAAGAGTAAATTGGCCTTTGATATAATATACTTTTGAAAGCCCTTTAAAGGGAGTCAAGGTTTCTAAAACCCAATTTATATTCAATCTATTATTCTTTTCTATAATTGCCACTTATACATGCACATATGTTTTTCTTTTGCATTGAGCTAAATAATGTGAATTGATTATCTTTGTTAAAGTTTTAGTGTTTGCAAACACTTGGTTTCTTCATCTTGCACAAATCTTAGTAGCATTATGGATGAATAAGTGAAGGACTAAAGCATGGGAAGGTCATAGTTAACATGTTATAATGAGGTTCATTTTAATTTATATTTATGGGTAGATGAAACCAGATCAGTTTACTTTGGCCTTTTCTTTAGTTTTAATATGTTTTGTATATGTCCATTCTTTATCTAAGGTGGAAATTAGAACAAAAGAAAGAACCTTGTCAAACAACAAAATTGACACCTATAAATAATAGCATTATTGAACCCTAATTCCACATAAACAAATGCATATTTATTTTACTAAAAATACACAAAGTTTTAAATGTTTATATTTTCTTCAAACTAAACCAAAAATTCCAAAGATGTCAACTTTTTTTGCTTATTTTTTAACAATTTTTTCATACCTCATAAATATGGTTAAAGTAAAATGACAGAAAGATGTTATCAAGATGAAAACGATGGGCACTACTTGTACAATTCTATTTGGAACAATTGAGCTCATACACCAGGCGTTTGAACCATGAGAAATAGTAGGTTCAACATTTCTTGTTAGGCATAGTTAAAAGTTATTTCTAGTTCAATTTGATTGAAATTATAATGTTACCAACTCTTCAGTCAATAAGGATATTGATGTTTATCGTGGCTCAACATAAGCAAGACATAAATATAATATAAGTTTATCTCATTGATTTGATATAATATAATTTTGGAAGCCCTTTAAAAGGGGCCAAGGGTTCTTAATTCCAAATTTGTATTCTACCTATTATTCTATTCTATAATTGCCTCTCATAATTGGCACATAATTTTTTGTTTTTGAGTTGAGCTGAGTAAATTTCTTAAAGTATTTCCAAAATCTTAATGTAGACAAAAATAAAAGAAGGTGTTTTGAGAAGCTGGAAAGACAAGGAGGCTCAAGAATGAATAATGTTATGAAGGCATATTTTTGTGTGATGGTGTCGAACTCTGTCAGAAACAGTGGTATTTAGCAGGTAAAGTTAAATTCATATTCCTATGCAATTACGGTTTAGAGTTGATCGATCTATTTTACTTTTCTTGGAGAACTCATGGTTTCAGCTTCGAGAGGCCATTCGCCTTCCATCGGTGAATATTTTAAATATTGGAAAAAAAGAGGGCACTCTTGTGTTAATTTTTAGGGTTTTACCCTAGGAGTTGATATTTTCAAATCAACTATGCATACTCTGAATATTTTGAGGGCATTTTCCTTCCACCGGTGAACATCCAAACATTTCAAATATTTGTGAAAAAAATTAGGGCACTCTTGTGCTATTTTTAGGGTTTTTACCCATCTTTGGAGTTTGTCGAAAGTTGTGCATCTTTTAGGGCTTAGAGTGAAGAATTGGGACAATCATCGCCATCCGACGACAAGCCCAACTTTGTAGTGGAGAAGCATTTGGGTACAAAAAAATAGTTTGCACGAGATGTGAGGTTTCTATGATGGATGAAACTCCATCCCTCAATGATCTTGAATCTCAGGTTCCCTTGACTCCCCTTGGGAACCTTGCAAACAATTCCATGGAGAAGCCTACAAATTCGGAGAGCGAGAGGAGCTTACTAGAGGGCTACACTGTTGACCCATCAAACCCTAATCCAGCAACACCTCAACCACATGCAGAGCAAGGTAAGCCCCTTTCAGTTGTTCTTCCTGATTCCTTTGTTGAAGTAGCTAATGACTTGTCTGAACGTACTATCATTTTATTTTTTTTACATGGGATACCACCTGAGGCTGAATTTCTCAAATGGGTTAGGGGGGTTTGGGAAAATACTAGAGGTTGGATAGTTGAGGCTATTCGAGGGTTGGGAAGGGGGTACATAGCAGTCTCCTTTGCAAATCCTGAACATGCCAAAAAAGCCCTCCAATATGGAACTTGGGTTATCTACGAGTAAACTTGTTATCTGCAAGGTTGGTCTTTGGATTTTCATCTAGAGGGTCCCTCTAGGGAAAAATACCCTCTTTGGATAGAGTTGCCCTTTTTATCTCTTTCATGTCACCCCTTTCTCAATAAAATTGTTGCTCTTCTTGGTAAGGTTTTGTGGTCTCACCCTATGTCAAAAAAATTATCTAATTATAGAGTGCACCCTCGTATTTGTGTAGAAATGGACATATCCAAGTCGTTGCCCCCTCCCTTGACCTCAATGGGCTAAGTTTCCATGTTAGTCAACCTCTTATCTACCTAAACTTACCTAATGCATGTTTTTACTATAGAGAAGTTGGACACTTGATCAAAAATTATTCCAAAAAATTAGCTAAAAAGGAACAAATGGAAGCAATCGCTAAAAAAATTGCAAAAAAATCCCAACTAATGGCCCTCATATGGAAGCTGTAACTAAAAATTTAGCCAAGAAATTCCCTACCGATGGCCCTCAACACCCCCTATTCCTAAAAAACCTTCTCCTTCTCAGGTCGTTCCTCCCAAGAACCCTCTTGCCTCTTCCATAGCTCAGACTAAATCCTCAGATACTCTTGTTAATCCACAAGCCCCACCAATTTCAACCATGAGTCTTGAGTTAGCTCTCGTTCCTTCACCGCAACTCTTGAAAGATAGTCTTATGATAGATGGGTGGAGAATGGTAGGCAAGCGACAACGTTCATCAACCCCCCAAAATCACTCCATCCATACAGAGGAAAAAACCCTCTGTCAAAGATCTTGCTAGATCCTTCTCTCAAGTTTCTCAAAATAAGGTTCTTGCTCAACAAACCCATTTGGACAACACACAATTATTTCCAATCAGTGAAAATATATTCCAGTCTCTAATTCATGAGGTCGAGCAACCTCTAAATCACCCCTCATGAATTTAAATCTTCTATCTTGGAATGTTAGGGGGCTCTCCCTCCCTTACCGTAAGTTTCAAGTTCAAAAAGTAGTTGCTGAAAATCATATTTCTATTCTTTTCCTTCAAGAACTGAAAGTCACTGGTCACACTCTCACCCATTGTATGGACATCATTGGTGGTGGATATGCATCTACCTTTACTACTTCTCATGTTAATGGTAAAGGAGGTGTTGCCCTTTCCATAGCCAAGTCTCTTTGTTATGCTATTCTAGACCATGGTGAAGACCTTGCTCACCATTGTGTGTGGGTTAGATTGGCTCTCAACTCTCAGGTTATTGGATTTTGTTCTATCTATGCTCCCAATGACCCTCCTAGTCATATAGCCCTTTGGGAATGGTTAGTTGTTTCTCTCCCTCCTATAGAATGGATCCTTGGAGGTGACTTTAATATGATTGAGAATCCTAGTGATAAAAGTTGGACTGGTAGTAGACCCCTTTCTAATGTTGAATTTGGTAGTTGGTTGTTTTGTCATAATCATTTAGGTGTGCATGACCCTCTCTTTGGTAAAGCCTCCTCTCATAGAGATAATTGGTTTACATGGTCCAACTATCATCAAGGTTCTTCTAGGAAGCTTGTTTGTCTGGATAAATTTTATTTTAGTAATTATTTCCTGGATAAATTCTCCATCCACGAGCAAGTTCGTGTCCTTTCTCACACAACTTTATCTGATCACCTTCCTATCTTATCTTCTATCCAAAATTCCTCTATCTCCCTTAATTCCATGTCACTTCCTTTCAAATTAAATGTGTCCCACCTTGACAGTCCTGCCTGCTGCCACCTCGTAGAGCATGTCTGGAATAGATTTCCTAGACCAATTTGTAATATTGGCTGGATCAAATGGTTTGAAATAACTATTTCCAATATGATTTCATCCCTTAGATGGTATGGGTACTCTATTTCTAGGAGGAAGAAGATTCAAGAGAGTCACCTTCATAAGGAGATCTCTCATCTTCATTCCATGCTTATGAAAGACCCTACTAACATTGTTGTTCAATGTGATCTAGCTAATGTTGAAAATCAAGCTAGAGTTTATGAGTCTTACCATGCTAGAGGGGCACATGTTAGATCTCACCTCAATTGGATCTCCCAGGGAGACAAGGGAACTAATTTTTTTTAACTACCTCAGACATAAGAATATTTTGGAAAGGATCACTGAGTTGGAGGACCCTTCAGGTCATTCTCTTTTCGACTCTAAAGAGATCATGAATCTTTTTGTAGCTCATTTCTCTCAACTTTTTATAGTGGATCCAAGGGATGACATCCAATGTATCTTAATGGAATATGTGTAGGAACATATTCCCTCCCTAGTAGACCCCATTATTCAGGATCAACTTGAATATCCTCTTTCTATGAACGATCTACAAACTGCTCTTTTTCTATGAAGAATGATAAAGCTCCTGGCTTGGATGGTCTTCTAGTGGAGTTTTATAAAAAAATTAGCATATTCTTTCCTCTGATCTTCATCATGTTTACCTGGAAGCTCTCCATAATAGTTCCCTCGGAGCTTATATCAATGCAGGGCTTATCAAGTTGATTCCTAAAGGTACGACTCATAACCAAATCTCCAATTGGAGACCTATTACCCTCCTCAATATTTTGTACAAGATCATAGCTAAAGCTATAGCTTTAAAAATCAAAATTGTTGCTCAAGCGATTGTTCACCCTGAACAATCTACTTTTCTTAAAGGTCGTTATATTTTAGATAATCTTATGATGGCCTAGGAAACTTCGCAATGGGCTATCGACTCCAATCAAGATGCCCTCTTGGTTAAGTTAGATTTTGACAAAGCTTATGATAGAATCAGATGGGATTTTATTCTTAGTATGCTTTCTTGGCTTGGTTTCGGTCCAAAATTTTGTAATCAAATTGGTATGCTCTTTGGTGATGCTTCAACTTGTGTTCAGGTTAATGGAGCTCTTTCCCCCTCCTTCCCTCTTCAATGGTCTATCAGACAGGGTTTCCCCCTTGCTCCTTTTTTGTATGTTTTGGTTGTCGATGCTCTTGGTTATCTTCTTCATAAGGCTCATTCTGATGGCCTCATTCAAGGTATTAAGCTTCCTGGGGATAAGCATGCTCTTAACTCACATTTTGTTGATGATTCCCTTCTTTTTCTTCAAAATACCCAACAAGAGGTGGAAATGGCTAAAGAGATTGTTCAATTATTTTGTGATGTCTCTGGCTCTCGTATCAATGACTCTAAAATTGAAGTCTTCTATACCTCTTCCTCTCCTCGTGGATGCAACTCCTTAATTGAGTGGAAGATCATCCCTCATGGTATGATTGTGCATTATTTGGGAATTCCCTTTGGGATTAATATCTCTCCTAAGGATATGTGGAACTAGGTTATGGAAAGACTTCAAAAAAAATTAATGCTTGGCCAACTCGATTTCTTTCCTTAGCAGGAAGAATTCAAGTTGCAAATAAAATTATGGCAGCCTCTCATGTTTATTACTCCTCTTGTTGGATGGCCCCCAAGGTAGCCTATAACAAATTAACTCAAGCCATTCATAAATTTTTATGGACCAAATGGGATGGGGAGGTGGGAATGACACCCATCTCTTGGAAACTTTGTACTCAACCTAAGGCTTTAGGAGGTCTAGGCATCATTGATCCTCTTACCCAGAGCAAAATTTTAGTTGCAAAATGGGTTGCTAGAGCCATCATTGGTGATGAAAATTGGAAACACCTATTTCATTACAGAATCTCTCTAGCTACTCACAAAGGTAAATGGAAAGAAACCCCTTGGGAGGATAAGGTCCTTAATGCACCTTACTTTACGGTTAAAGGATCTATTCTAGTTACCCAAAATTGGAAATCTTGGCAATCAATTTCTCATTTATTGGCTTGGAAGTCTGACTCCTTGAGACATGGTCTGAGCATCGATCTAAATAGTCTTTGGTGGAATAAACTTATCCTCCATAATGATAAACCTTTAGCTTTATGCAATGCTATTCAAGGTCTAGCTTTTTTGAAGAAAGGTATTAATAGAATTAGAGATATCTGGGATCCAGGTAGTTGCTCAATTCTTACCTGGAACCAGATCTGCAATTATTGCTCCCTTCCCTCTAGGTTCAAAGAGTCTTATGGCTTAGTTGTGGCTTCCATCCCTTGTGAGGTCCTTATAAAGTTGGGAACAACTACCCATAATATATGGAATGACTGGAGATGGCTTAATGGTCATAGAATCTCTTCCATTACTTCTAGTTGAATATACAAAAATTTTGTGTCCCCCTTCTTTAGACTCTAAGCTCAATGTCAAGTGGCAAGTGAATTTTACCAATGCCCAATGGCAGTCTCTTGCTACTCAAATTTGGAAAGTTCCTGTTGAATCCAAAACTCAACTTCTTGGATGGTGGATTTTGCATCAAAAACTTCCAACTTCTGAAAGTCTGGCTGTGATTTTACACATTCCCCCTCAATGCAATTTTTGTAATGCTTTAGAAACTCTTATTCACTTGTTTTGGTTTTGTGACATGGCTAAACAGTTTTGGGATGTCTTCTACACTTTTCTTTTTCCCTCTTTCACTAGATCTTGGAAGCTTTCTCTGCTTGGTTTTTCTCAGCTGGATCAGTGCCCCAAACTCTGGGATGTTTGTAGACTCATCCTTCTCAAGCACATTTGGAAGTGCAGATGCAAAAAGGTGTTTACTGGATCTGCTCCTCCATGGGATATAGTTTTAGCAGACTTGACCTTTGATATTTTGTTACATGTGGGACGCATTCATTCCCAAGTCTATGGAACTTCCAACACACCTCGAGATGTTATTGACAGACTTCATCAACTTTCTCATATGGTTCAGGATCTTCAAAAGGTCCAACAGGAAACTAAAAAGAAGGCAGTTAACAATGATGAGCAAGTTCAGGTTTTGATTACTTCTATTTCTTCTTTGAAGACTTCAGAAGATATCATGGAAGACACGCCCATAATTTCTCCATATAACAGACTCTCCCACAGATGAATGTTGATATCTGGTGTATTGCAACAAGATATAGCTATAGTCTTTTTGTTGCTATTAGCTTCTATTCTTATGTATATTCAGTTATGGATGCTTTACTCCTTATCCACCTCATTTTGTTTTTTAGTTGGTGGATAGTGTTAGCACCATAATATTGTAATGTTCCGGTTAATGAATTAATATAATCTAGATTTTTCTCAAAAATAAAATAATAAAAGATATTAAAATACATACAATTAATTTTGTTAATAAAATGAGAAAATATTAATAGCAATATACAAGAATCAAATATAGCTAGCTGGCTATTGTAAATTTTTTGAAGATACAATGAATATTTATGTACATGTTATGGATTGAAGGGAGGCTAATAAATAGCTTGTGATCTTAGAGGATGAAATCCTAGTGTTCTAGTATGTCTGATGACTTTTGAGGGTGAGCAAATTGTAACGACCCAAAAATCAAGAAACAAGAAAACACACAAAGATAGAAAGGATTTTTTTTTAAAACTAAGGATAGGGATTCATATCCCTAACCAAAATTAGGATAACTTAATGTTTTAGCAACTCCTAAGTTTCTCAATAACTATACCACACAAGATTCCCCTCACGCAAGTCCCTTCTGTGTAGGCATATATCATGTTATGCACATAAGTCCATCTATCTCATCAATCTTGATGAGCTAGACTTACTACCTTCAATAATTAGAAGGTGTACACGGATCTCCATATTCCACATAAGTTATTATGCATGGGTATGCTACGTGCACTACAAATTAAGCTATCAATATTACCCTATGACAAGCTATCTTAACTCAGGTACGATCTTCTAAACCTAGTACTAATCTCCCGAAGGGGTCTCAAGCCCTTAGGTTAACCTCTAAGTTCACCCTAGAACTTACTATTGAATTTTATGAAAGTTATTCAAACAAGAATATAAAGAATGGGTCTAGATACTAAATCTAACAAAACATGAATCATTGAACAAGCAAGGGATAACTAAAGCATAAAGTAATAATCAAAGAAGAACATACAATAGAAAGGATTTAAATACAATCACATTCAATTAATGGAATACAAGGTGCATCAACCATATTGTTCATTTATTACATAAGTATGTATGGTGTACCCCATACCTTCAAACATTACATCAATTCCATCAGGGAAATTTCCCCACAAATCTAATCTATTTGCATAAATAAGCAAGATGTAAGGTAGAAAGAAAACTTGTGCATTGGTCCATCTCATGACTTTGGTCCTCCCTCTCTTCCATCGATCAAGTGAGGATAGTAGGGGATCAGGACACTCATATTTCAGGATAGACATGCTTCTAAAATGTATTTGTTCATTTCATTGTCAAATTGTAACTATACAAACAACCCAATCAATTCAACTTTCTAATGCATAGTTGACATCATAGAAAGCTACTCTTTCTATTTCCCCTCTCATCTTCTCATGAGAGCTATTCAACCATGCATCAAACCACATGCTCTACTTATGATAAATGGTCTAGCCCTTATTTAGAAATCAAAGTCCCATACCCTTAATTGTTAAATAATCTAGGTTCACATTCACTATCCAATTAAAGCCAACTACTTTAATCTTCAAATAAACCTTTTTCTTCATTTCATAAATTGAAGTACCATACCCTTAATTTACAAAATAGACCATATTTCACAGTCATTATCCAATTAAAGCCAACTAATTTAATCTTCAAAAAAACCTTCTTCATTTCATAAATTAAAGTCCCATACCCTTAATTTACAAAACAAACCATATTTTGCAAATGCTGGCGAATTATCGAGCGAGAGTTAATTGATCAAGAGAGCAGCAAAGCCCTATCAAATTGCATACTGACTTTGTACATTTGAGAGCCCCTTTGCTATCCATATAAAGACCAATTAGCCATGGATTCCCTAGGTGCCTAGGAGGATCAAGAAACACAAATACGGGTAAAAGAAGGCCCTTCACAGTGATTTGACCACCAAATTTGTCATAGGACAAAAAAGGCAACCCTTGAACATCAATTTGGACAAGGAGATTAAGCCCACTGCCCTTAATTTTAAGGGTAAACCTATCATAGGTCAAACCGCGGCTATCAGCCATAGTTCACAGTGTAGACCGCCCATCATAGCTGCGGTTTGCAACAGGTTAATGATCACCTTACTTTTTTTTTTGGTAGATAAGATACTATAGCATTAATACCGGATTTTATAGGTTGACCCAAAATCTTTTACAAAAATAATTCCAGGGCTATTGATGAACATATCCTTAATAAGGATCCTATATATGTAAAATCTACATGTCGCCAAAGCCATTACATCCGGTAAGGCACATATCCTGTTATCAAAAATAAACTTTCCATACAACATTTTGGGTATACCCCGATAAAACACACATGCATCATAATTACAAAAAAGAAACAGACACGACTCCCTTCCTTGAGGCAATGGAGAAACAAAAAGCTACAAACACACATAGCAGAGTACTGAAAAAACTCCCTCAAGCTATGTATTGACAGTTACTCTTAATAATTATTTGGTAATTGATTTCTTTCGTATATGACATGCTTTGGTACCACATACTATCTTGGCCAATCAGCCTTGGATAAGTGAACCTACTGGCTAGATTTATGGCGGTGGCTATCTGGTGATCCACGTGGATTTGGTTCGAAGCCTTATATTGATGTTTCTTTCCTTGTGATTATCAACCAACCTCAAATTACTAAGACGACTAGGAGCCACATTATCTGACATGTGACTATCCCCATTAGTCTTTGTGGTATTTCCAAGTAGCATCCATGAAGACTGACAACTCAGATAATTTTTATTGTGAGTCCAATTAAAAAAAGATATGGGAATACTCATAGCCTTTGAACTTACAGTGCATTCCTTGTTGGTAAATTTGACTATTATTCTTGGAATTCTTGTTGAATAAGCTCCTCTACTTCACTTAGGACACCGTGTTCCCATTTGAAAAGTTCGTCACCATCGACACCCAAATTGGCCAGCTTATCAGTAATTTTGTTAGCTTCCCGAAAGACATGTTGGGATTTTTTGTCCTGTCTTCCCTGGAAAAGGATCCTAGCCTCTTCAACAATTGTTTTAATCCTCCAAGAAGGTGTTTTCCAATTATTGAGGATATTTATAACATGCATAGAGTCTCCTATGATCAAATTGCCTTCTAAGTCTTGAGTCATTTGAAGGCCTCTCCACATAGCTTTAGCTTCAGCTTCATTGTTCGTCCTTGTTCCCAAATATTCATATAATGCAAGCATCATATTCCCATTATGATCTCACACAATGCCACCAATGCCTACTCTGCTAGGATTTTCCTTAGCCGCTCCATAAAAATTAAGCTTAAACCAACCCATAGGAGGTGGAGACCACTTAACATTGGCTCTGGGGTTGACTACCCTAGGCACAGACTCATCTAACAAGGTTAAGCTTAAATATTGAGCAATCACGGTCTCCTGTAGATGAGGTTTACAACTATCAAAAGGGATAAGGTTCACATTCTCGTTGGCAAAGGATAGGATCCTGGCAATGATAGTTTGATGATCATGGATAGACTCATTAAAGACTCTATGGTTCCTTTCTAACCACACCTGCCAAAGATAGTGATTGAGACAAATTTTCCACATGTATCTAAGTATTTGGCTTGAAAAGGGGTAAGGCCATTGGATGAACAAATCAAGTATGATGGCTAGTTTAACCCATGAAATATTGAAGGCCTAAAAACCCCACTTAGGACAATCAAGGAAAAAGGGCACTCAAGGAAAATGTGATAAATGGTCTCCCAATTAGCCCCGCATAGATAACAATGATTAGTGATACAAATACCTTTACGCATCATATTATCAATGGTTAGAATTCTTCCTTGGATAACCAACCATGAAAAGACTACAATTTTTGGAATTAAATTTTTTATCCAAACTAAGTCCTTTTGGAGGACAAAATCCTCATCATCAAGTAGAAGCTTGTAAGCTGATTTAACACTGAAATTCTCGTTTCCCTTAGGAGCCCATGTCACTTGATCTTCCTTGCTTTGCTTTTTCCCACATAGATTAGTCATGTTAGTCTTTTTATAGATTTAATTGCATTTTAGGGAAACTCTGACCGTAGGAATTAGTCATTTTATGCATTGTATTAAGTAGGAGTACATTGGATCTTTTATGCGCTTTATTGTTCCTAATTTGATATTTGATCCATGCATCATTTTCTTATTCATGTCTTACATGTTGTAGTATAATTCTTTATTTAATCAGAATATTTTAAAGTCTTTCTTTATGCTTTCTTGTTTTACTAGTTTAATGGTACTTACATGCATATTTTCTTAACGGGCCTCATCACAAGAGGGTATCAATCTGTTTAATCATGTGTTGTTGTTTCTTGTTCATAGAGAGATAGGTGTAAGAGGAGTCTATGTCATAATCATTCCACATCATGGAGAAGGGGGTTAGCTCAACCCCAAGGCAGTTTGTGACTAATCAACGGAGCATTATGAGCATGCCTACCCTATTGAGGGTATTGGCAATTGTAGTATCTGTATCATCTTTCAAGTGACCCTAAGAGGGCATTTCTTTAATCAAAGATCATTTAAAGATTAATACAAGAAATTTACATACGTTGGCTTTCTTCATTCAATTTATGTTCTTATGTGGATCTTTATGCTTTTATGATGGTATAGATCAATACAGTAGCTAGGTGCACGCTCTGCACTTACGTCAGATGGCGATCACAGTAGCTAAGTGTGCGCTTTGCGATTACATTAGATGGTGATCATGGTAGCTAGGTGCACGCTCCATGGTTACATCAGATGGCGATCATGGTGGAACCCCATAATTTTAGCCCTAAATTCTTACTGTTCTTGGTTGTTTCTTATCTCAGGTGCTAATAGTAGCTTTCAGCTACGATTATTTTTTGGCCCGTGACTGTACCTACAGTCACCACTACAGCCCACAGATCAGACCTGCAGTTCACAGAGGAAGCAGGAAACTCAGTGGACAGTAGAGCAGGAGCTGAGGTAGGTCCCAATTTCACCCTCTATGTTGAATATTCTGCTCTGTATATTTCCAAAAAGCGTCGAACCATTACAAACTAGGAACTCAAATAAAAAATAAAAAAGGGGTCAATGAACAATTCTTAGTTTATTTTTGTTTTCCATTCATTATAGAGGCATTGTTAGGAATAGCGGACCTCTGAGTGCAGTCTGCCCCTAAATACAATGACCTTGATAGAGATTACATATTTTTTGTATGCTTGAGGCCCAATCAGTGGCCATGTCATTGTAATTACATCGTCAAAATATCATATAGGGTTAGCATGCATTTTTTTTTTAATTTGAAACATTCCTTTCTGTTCATGCATATCATGTAGGAATGGTCATTATGCTCTTTGATGCATTTATCATTTTTACAAAATAAAAGGAACCACACACACCACCTGACACTTAAACGCTAGTGAGTTGGGCTTCATCTCCAACCACTAGTAGGGTTCAACAATGGTCGGCGTGACTTCCATCCGTTGGCCCAAATCCCATGTACCCTGTGTTACTAGACCATACTGGGTCCAAGATCCTTTTGTATCCTAAAAAATTTGCATATACTCCTCTTATGAGGGTATGACGCTGATTGGGGGAAAATGGGTGAGGAACTGGGAGGACCTGTGCCCCCTGACTGTGTGTGGGCTTCACTTCGACACATTATAGGTTGGTTTACGTGACTTGGGTTTCATCGCCAAGTTGTCGAGTTGCAGGTATACAGGTGAAAACCAATTTAATTGAGTTTAAAATCCAATAAAATTTCAAAACACGTGAGAGTTTCTAACACTGATACAACACATCTGAAAACAACATCAAACAGTTTAGGGCTCACAATAAAAAATTAAAAGGAGATAATCATCATTTGTATACTTTGTTTGCATAATAAAACACATCTAGATGTTAGGTACATAGATGGTGAACACATGGGATGATCGACAAAGGTCTAGGATCGATTCCCATGATCAACTCCCAATTGGTTCACAACAGCATATGTCGAGTCCTCATACATATGAGCGAACCGAATGATGTTTGATGAGCATTAGAGGTGACAAATCAACATGGGGAGATCTCATTGAGTGGACCCCCGATAGAGGAGCTTTAGTACACTCCTCTAGGCACAAGACTGAGCACAGATCTTCTCATCATGAGGATGTTCCACTCCAAAGCCATTATCGAGACCGCATTGCACGCACGTCCATGGGATTGGTCAAGGAATATGTTGTGCAGGGTACCAAGTTGGTTCCCATACGTACTAGGTCCATAGGAGGTTCTAAACCTCCATAGTTAGAGTATAGACAGACTAGAGATCTGCCCATTCAAGGGTAAGAGGACGGGATCACTTTCGAGCGTAGGTCCACCCATACTCCCATGCGTGGCTCACCATGCAAGATCACCATTGATATATCAAAGGTGGGAGCTAATGGAACACCACCGTATAAGTGGTGGAGGTCTAGACAATTAGATGGTCTAGGTAGTGTTCTTGAGCAGCTAGGCTACAAGCCTATAGCTTCGCCCACTCGTGCTCCGAGTGAGCATAGCAACAGTTGTATCAAGATCACTAGAGAGCATGGAGAGGTTTCTAAGTGCTCTCATGTCACACGTCCACCATCCACACATTTTTCTAATGGGTAAAAAACCCATAAGGTAGCTCACATAGAGCACACACACACTGAAGGCCTCCCACGACCGACCATATCGATAAATAACATAGACTGGTGTCTGAGCAAAGATGTCAACTCCTCCAAGATCAATTGGATGATGCTCGCCTAGAGAGGCAACATATTGAAGATGAAAATATTCAAGCACAAAGGCTCCTATGACAGAGATTATATGAGTAGTGTATGCACGAGGAGCGTATTCTAGCTCATAAGGAGCGCATAGAGCAGGAGGATCGGCTAGCCAAGGCTGGCTCCCAAGGAGCATAAAGAGTGTGTGCATAGGAGGGTTGTGTCCCTAGCCGATATGCACAAGGAGCACAAAGATGCTCATACTCATGTCAGTGCCCAACAAAGGGAGCAACTATCGTCACTCAATAATCTTAGACAAAGGCATCATGAGCACGTAGATATAGACAGATACAATCAGGGGTATCTTGAGAGTTATCGAGTTGAGGAGGAGGAAGATCCATGTCCTCCACCTCCCCAAATAAGACATTACATCATAGACTACCTCCATGTCATCTTAGGGAGGAGGACTTTTTGTCTTCTAAGGCGTACAAGGTTTTGGTCAATAAGGTCAAAGCAATAGAGAGGCAAGGCGTGGCTATGCAAAAGCTGACAATGAGGAAGATACACAATGAATCTCTAGACCCCTCAGTGCCTACGTCTCCATATCTTAAGCATTTTGATATGCCCAGGTTAGAAAACTTCAAGGGTGATGAGGATTCCTAAGAGCATGTCACAAGTTTTCTGGATGCTTGTTTCTAGATAGAGAGTCAAGATGCCTTGTTGTTGCACACTTTCATTACGACACTTTCCAACCCAGCCCGAGAGTGGTTCAACCAGCTAAAGAAACATAGTATTAATGGTTTTGAGCATTTGGCTGATGCATTTCTTGAATGTTATTTATTTGGCATCAAGAAATAGGCCAACATTTTCGATTTGGCTATGCTAGCTCAACGTGATGACGAGCCCATCGAGCAATACAGAAAGTGATGACATAGAGTAATGGAAAAGTTGCCATTCCCTATTCCTACGGTTGAACTAACCTAAAAGTTTAAAAAGAGTTATGCTAAGCACATCTCACTACTGTTATAGCTGCAACAGTACCCTACATTCAAGGAAGATGTGGCGCAAGCCAAGGTGATCGGGGATATCAAGTTGCAAGAAAGCAACTTGAAGCTCAAGACCAAGAAAGAGGGGTTTAAAAAGAGTACTACAAAGCAACAGGGCAAGCATGCCCACATGAATGGTGGATGGTGGACGTGTGACATGAGGGCACTTAGAAGCCTCTCCATGCTCTCTAGTGATCTTGATACAACTGTCGCTATGCTCACTCGGAGCATGAGTGGGTAGAGCTGTAGGCTTGCAGCCTAGTTTCTCAAGAATACTACCTATACCATCTAACTATCTAGACCTCCACTGCTCATACGGTGGTGTTTCATTAGCTCCCACCTTTGATATATCAATGGTGATATTGCATGGTGAGCCACGCATAGGAGTATGGGTGGACCTATGCTCAAAAGCGATCATGTCCTCTTACCCCTGAATGGGCGGATCTCTGGTCCATCTATACTCTAACAGTGGAGGGTTAGAACCTCCTATGGACCCAATACGTATGGGAACCAACTTGGTCCCCTGCACAACATATTCCTCGATCGATTCTGTGGATGCATGTGTAGTGCGATCTCGATAATGGATTTGGAGTGGAACATCCTCATGCTGAGAAGCTCTACGCTTAGTTCTATGCCTAGAGGAGTGTACTAAAGCTCCTTTATCGAGGATCTGCTCAACAAGATCTCCTCGTGTCGAGTTGTCACCTCTAATGCTCGTCGAACATCGTTTGATTCACTCATGTGTATGAGGACTCAACACATGCTATTGTGAACCAGTTGGAGATTGATCATGGGTATCGGTCCTAGACCTTTGTCGATCACCCTATGTGTTCACCATTCATGTACCTAACATCTAGATATGTTTTATTATGCAAACAAAGTATAGAAATGATGAATATATCCTTTTAAATTTTTATTGTGAGCCCTAAACTGTTTGATGTTGTTTTTAGATGTGTTGTATCAGTGTTAGAAACTCTCGCATGTTTTGAAAGATTTTTGGATTTTAAACTCAGTTAAATTGGATTTCACCTGTATACCTATAGCTCGACAAATTGGTGATGAAACCCAAGTCACGTAAACCAACCTATAATGTTTGGAAGTGAAGCATACACACGGTCAGGGGGCACAGGTCCTTCCAGTTCCTCACCCATTTTCCCTCAATCAGCATCATACCCTACAAAGAGGAGTATATACAAATTTTTTAGGGTAAAAAAGGATCTTGGACCCGGTATGGTCTAGTAACACAGGGTACGTGGGATTTGGGCCAACGAATGGAAGTCACACCATCATCGTTTAACCCTACTAGTGGTTGGAGATGAAGCCCAAATCACTAGCGTTTAAGTGCCAGGTGATGTGTGTGGTTCCTTTTATTTTACAAAAATGATAAATGCATCAAAGAGCATAATTATCATTCCTACATGATGTGCATGAACAGAAAGGACGTTTCAAATTAAAAAAAAAATGCATGCTAATGCCCTATATGATATTTTGACGATGCAATTACAATGACATGGCCACTGATTGGGCCTCAAGCATGCAAAAAACACGTAATATCTATCAAGGTCATTGTATTTAGGGGAAAATTGCACTCAGAGGTACGCTATTCCCAAAAATGCCTCTCTAATGAACAAAAAATGAAAACAAACTAATATTTGTTCATTGACCCCTTTTTTTATTTGAGTTCCTAGTTTGCAATGGTTTGATGCTTTATGGAAAGATATAGAGCAAAAAATTCAACACAAAGGGTGAAATTGGGACCTACCTCAGCTCCTGCTCTGCTACCCACTGAGTTTCTTAGTGTCTGCATTTTTCTCTGTGAACCGTAGGTCCGATCTACGGGCTATAGTAGTGACCGTAGGTTACAACCACGGGACAAAAAATAACCGTAGCTGAAAGCTGCAGTTAGCACCTGAGATAAGAAAAAACTAAGAACGGTAAGAATTCAAGGCTAAAATTATGGGGTTCCACCATGATCACCATCTGACATAACCGTGGAGCACGCACGCCATATGACATAACCGCGAAGTGCATGCTTAGCTACCGTGATCGCCATCTGATGTAACCATGGAGCGCACACCTAGCTTCCATCAAATAAACCATATTTCACATTCATTATCCAAATACCATCCTTTTAAATAATGAAATAACATTGAAGATTATTTTCTTTCATTACCCTAAACCTACCATTTTAGATAATGAAATAACATTAAATATTTATTTCCTTTCATTACCCTAAAATATACCATTTTAGATAATGAAATAACATTAAATATTTCTTACCTTTCATTACCCTAAAATCTACCATTTTAGATAATGAAATAACATTTATAGGTTTGGTTCAACCAACATAACCTACACTCCCTCTCCTACGCAATGGATAACCAACGACCGATTCAAGAGAAAGGAGAGCAGATCACCATGGAGTGGTTTATGATAGAGGATGACAAGGGTGCCACTTGAAATGGTTCTATTCCATAGAGCTAGATTACAAGTGCAGTATTCAAAGGTCTTCACAGTGTTAACTATAGCTACGACATGGTCATACTTCCCAACATTGACGTAGCCCAATGACGCTATGCTAGCTATACCCGAAGGTGGTTACCAAGTGTGGTTGAGGACCTACTATGCAAACCATGCACTGCTACAAATGCTAGGAAAGGTTATCCCATGAACAGTGGATGGCTTACCTTGAGGTACTCCTACTCCATGTTATCTACACTTATCAACCTTAGTTAACATCTATAACAATGGATACAATGGTAAACATGGTGTTACACAACCAGTAGACCAGACAAGGTTTACCATGGATCGATTGTCCATGCAATATCTGATTTACAGAGGCAAGGCTAAGGCTTGGTCAAGGAGGTTAACATGGTCGTGAACTCATAATGGTTTCAAAAATAGTCAACCGAATAACGACCAAAGGCCACCTTACTAGTCTTAACATTACACTCTTATGGAAGTGGGATTTACCATATCTTAAAGGAGTCATCATGAACAGGTGAGAGTCCACAACCCAAGAAATAGTATAAACCAATGAATGAAAACATTAAACATATTTTATTTAGAGTTCCATGAGTCCAACCTAGTTTTATTCGTTGCTAGCTAGTTATCTGAGTCACACTCGTATGCCCATCGTCTACTTCCTCCTCTTCCCACTAGACTTCTCCCTTAGCTTTGTGGTACCTCCTCCTTTCCCTAGTGATCTCCTCCTTCCTTATCCTAGCATACTCTCCTTTTTTCCTTTTTCCCCCATCCACGTCCTCTTCCCAACACACCCCTCACATCATTCTCCTTGGATTTCGTCCACCACCTACTTGCCATAATTTCCCATCTGCATCCGTCAGATGGTAGGGAAGAATGTTCCTTTTTTCGCCTTCCCAAGATGCTTACCATAAAGAAGCCATCTCTTCATGTTAGAGGAAGCCTCGCACAGCTGGTTCGATCCTATCATCTAAAGATGATCTTATCGTATTTAATACCAACTTTAGTTGGTCATTTGATTAAGTGAATTCTCCATCAATTCGATAGCCAAATTCTAATCTCCATAAGTTCAATGAAATGCATTTTTCATAGCAATTAGAGTGGTCATTTGCTTATGATGGGGTTCTTTTATTATATAAAACAACCATTTATTTTCCCCTTTAAAAAAGGTTTTCATAATCAATCTAAAATAAATCATATATTTATTTAAAATGAAAACTCTTTATTATCATAAAATAAATCAATCATTTATTTAAAAAGGAATGTCCTCAACATTCTAAAATAAATTAATTATTTATTCAAAATGAGATCTCTTCATTATTTAAATAAATTAACTATTTATTTAAAATGATATCTATCTACTATTTAAATAAATCAACTATTTATTTAAAATGATATCCATTTACCAGGGCATGCAAGGAGTTATGAAGACAACCTATTCATTCATAGTTCACAAATTATTAAGGCAAATAGTGTTGAAGTAAAAGATAATCAAGCATGTGTAGCAAACAAAGAGGGAGTCTTTCCATCAATCTAGTCACCTGTCTCAACCTCTAGAACTTACGATAGCTACTAGGCTATCAGTCTGGGGCTCAAGGTGACTAGCTATTGATGATTATCCCTTAATCGAATGCATGTCTATATGAAGGTATCCATCCTTGTTACCTCTAAGTTGCCTTGTCATCACTTCCCCAACCTCAAGTACCCTCGTCTTTGATGGATGACTCAACTTCTTCCACTTACGAGTGCACCTGATCCTACACATTGGAAATTTGTTAGCAGTATCATGCTCTTCAATATCTATCAATATCACATAGCTTCTTAATTACACATAATCAAGTATTAAAGCATCATCAGTTAATACATTATCTTCCATGTCAACAAGGTCCATCTAGAAGGGTCATGACATCCTCCCCCACTAGGACTAAACACCGTCCCAGGTGTTTCTTAGTTTTACACAAACATATACAATCAAAAGTAAATTATTACAATTCTTAGATATCATTAAACAAAAAAAGAAAATATTTTTGCATATCCGCCACTTTCTCCCAAGTGGTATTCCTTTTCAAGAATCGGTTCCACTAGACCTTACATTGCTCAAGGGTCTAATTTCACATAGTCTTAGAGTAGAACTTGAGAATCCTTACTGGCATTACTTCAATTACCTCTACATTTACCATCTGTAAATTAAAGACATCCCATACATGTTCAGGGTTAGAAATATATTTTCTAAGCAAAGATATGTGGAAAGTGTCATGGATTTTTGATAGATTAGGAGGTAAATTGAGTCGATAAGCAACCGGACTAATATTTTCAATGATCTCAAAGGGTCCTACAAAATGTGGATCCAATTTTGTGGACGTGATCACACTTTTCATTGGTTTAACCCTTAGGAACACTTTATCTCCCACCGAGTACTCCCTTGGAGTTCTCTTTAAATTAGCATAACTTTTCTACCTATCAGCAACTTCCTTGAGTCTTTGTATGATTACCTTCATTTTCTCTTCCATTTCTCTAACCATTTCTGGTCCAATCACAATTCTATCCTCTAGGTTATCCCATGCTAGTGATGGTATACACTTTCACCCATACAAGGCATTGAAAGGTATCATTCCTATATATTAGTGATATCCATTATTGTAGATAACCTCTACCAAAGGTAGGTAGTCTTCCTAGCGAGACTTTTAATCCATAAAATACATGTGAAGCATATCTTCTAGTACTTGATTTACCCACTCTGTTTGATCATCTATTTTAGGGTGGTATGCTAAACTCATGTTCAAATTTGTGCCTATTGCCTGGTGAAGGGCTTTCCAAAATTTAGAAGTGAACTTGGAATCCCTATCTGAGATAATTACCTTCAAAAATCCATGCAATTAGAATACTTCCTTGGAAAATCTATTAGCCACCACCTGAGCATCGTCCTTGGTGCTCCCAGGTATAAAATGTGCAACCTTAGTCAATTTATTGACTACTACTAGAATTACATCGTGCTAGTACCTGGTTTTAGGTAAACCTACTATGAAATCCATAGATATGACCTACCATTTCTGTGTAGGTATACTATGTGGATACAACTATCCTATGGGATGCTTACATTTCACTTTAACCTTCTGACATTCAAGGCATCGAGCAACAAAATTTGTAATATTACAAAAGAAGGTTCTTTTCAAAATTTCCCTCATATTTGCCCCTCTGGGGTGAGCTGTATAAGGAGATATATGGGCTTCTTGCATTATTAGCATTCTTAAATACCTTGATTTTGGGATGATGATTCTACCTTTGTAGCACAAAATGTTATCTATCACCTCAAACTCCTTTTCGCTCTCAGGGCCTTTGTCCATTCTAGCTCAAATTTCCTAGCAATATTCATCCTGATGTTGTTCCTATCTCTCTTGGTCCATGAGCTTTATGTGGCTCCTGGTTATGGTTGCTATGTGTCTCCTCCTACTCAATGCATCTACAACCTTATTCTATTTTCCCTTTATGTACTCAATTTCAAAGTCATACTCAACGAGAAAATTGATCCACCTTCTTTGTCTCGCATTGAGTATTGGTTGGGTAAATATGTACCTTAGACTTTGATGGTCTGATTTTAACTTGAAAGGTCTTCCTACCAGATAATGGTGTCATACCTTTAGGGCGTGTACCATAGCAGCTAGTTCTAAATCATGAGTAGCATAATTGACTTCATACTTTTTAAGTTTCCTTGAGGTATAAGCTACTACTAATTCCTCTTGCATGAGTACTCCTCCTAACCCTTCCAATGATGCATCAATGCATACTGAAAAATCTCCTTGAGGATCTGGAATCTTCAATATTGGTGCAGTAGTGAGTTTCTACTTCAACAAAGCAAAAGTGATTTCACACTTTTTCGTCCATTTGAACTCCTTTCCTTTCTTCTAAAGGTTAGTTATTACTGAGGTAATCTTTGAGAAATCCTTTATATAACGTCTATAATATATTTTTAACCCCATGAAGATTCTTACTTTGATAACATTAGAAGGGGGTGGCCAATTTAATATGGCTTTGATTTTCTTTGGATCCACAACAATTCCTTCTATTGATATGATATGCCCTAAATAGTGCACCTTTAAAACATAGAAATCGCTCTTGGCTAGATTTTCATAGAGTTGATTTTCCCTTAGTAACTCTAACATGATCTTGAGATGCTTATCATGCTCTTTCCTATTTTGAGAGTATATTAGGATATCATCTAGAAATACAAGGACAAACTAGTCCAGGTGCCTTCTAAACACACTGTTCATTAAATTCATGAAGACGAATGGGGCATTAGTCAATCCAAAAGGTAGGACTTTAAACTCATAATACCCATACCTAGTCTTAAATATCATCTTGTGAGTGTCCTCCTCATGTATTCTCAACTGGTGATACCTTGACCTCAAATCTATCTTAGTAAACACCATGGCATATTTCAATTGATCAAATAAATCTTTGATTCTAGGTAAGGGATACCGGTTCTTGATTATAGCTTTGTTCAACATTCTATAACCAATACACAATATCAAAGAGTCGTATTTCTTTTTCACAAATAAAATAGGTGCACCCCAAGGTGACACACTTGGTTTTATGAACCCTTTCTCTAATAACCCTTGCAATTTTACCTTTAATTCCTGCATCTCAATGGGTGATATCCTATACGGAGATCTATGAATTGGTTCCACTCTTGGTATAAGATCAATAGTGAAATCAAATTCCCACACAAGAGGGAGCCCAGGTAAATCCTCAGGGAATACATCCTTGAAATCTTGCAAAATTGGATGTGTTTCCAATACTTCCTTCTTTCAATCTTCTCCTACTTCATTTATTTTTATTACATAAACTATCCCTCCTTTTTTAAGGGCTTTCATAAACTGCATAGCTAAAAATATTAGGGGTTTGAATACCCCATGTTCACTATGGATTCATAGCCTTCCCTTGCCTCCTTCAGAATATTTGATCCATTTATCCTAGAAATTGATTATGGATTTATGGGCCTGTAACCAATCCATCCCTAGGATCACATCGAAGGCATGAAGTGGGGCTACATATAAGCAACCTTCTATGGTTATACTATCTAAAGTAATTTCCATAATTAGGAAACATTGGTTTATGGAGTAGGTCTATCCAGAACCATACTCAACCTTCCATCCATGAGCCAAATACCCTAACCATTTTGGCATATCTTTTGCTAACTTACAAGAAATAAAGCTATTAGTGGCTCCACTATCAATTAAGATATTTACTTGCTTATTAAAAATATTACCTTTTATGATCAATGGGGTGGTTTTCCCCTCAAGATTTTGACTCCCAGTTGTAGCGTAGATCTTGTGCATAGGTTCCTTTCCTTTAATGTTGGATATACTTGGCCCGAATCGGTATAGGCACTGGTTAGAAAAATGCAGCCCTCTATAATAGTAACACCCATCCTTGCACCCTTGTCTCTTTTCTAATCCCTCCCTTGATCGTTGGAACTAAAACTTACGGATTTTTTGTTGAGGCTTAGCGTTATTGGGTTTCATGCCTTTCTTATAAAAGTTTTTCTTGAACTTCAACTGGCTTCCATTAGATTTCTTCTAAAGTTCTTAGAATTTTGATCTTGTTTGGCCTCCCATTTAAAACCCCATTTCTATTCCTCTTCTTTATTTGTTGTTGATCTTGCTCAGACAAGGTTTTATATTTATAATGGAAGTGCAAATCTGCTTTCTTTGATAGATCATATGCCTTTTTCAATGACTTAGGTTATTGCATCTCTACATCATGCTTTATCCTAGATTGCAATCCATGAATAAACTTATGAATCCGTATTTTCTCATTATAGGTGGGTACATACTTTAACAATTTTACCAAATTCCTATAGTATATCTCCACTAAGTTGGTTCCTTATCTTAAAATGGTAAACTCCTCAAATTTTAGAGTGTATAAATGCTCTATGATGAACCTCTTCTTGAATATGACTATAAATTATTTTCATGGAATGTCTACTGGTTCAATTTTAGTTTTCTCATAATAAGTTTCCCACCAATATGTGGTAGCTCCTTCAATATAATTAGTAGCCTAAATCATTCGGGTTCTTGAAGAATATCCCTTTATTGTGAAGAAAAATTTTAGTTCCCTTAACCAAGCCTCAGTTGCATCTCCCTCTCCTTCTTCATTGAACTTGGAGATACATAAATTCTTTAGATCTCTTGTCATCTTCTTCTCCAAGAGGGTTCTAGATTGTATCTATTTCATATTTAGCCCCTCAAATTGGTTAACTTCTAAACCTCTAGCTTGCAAATTTTGGTTTACAATAGTTTCTAGCACTTGTCTTAACTGATCTTGCAATACGAAAATTATGATAGTGAATTTTTGGACCCTCATTCTAGACCCCTTATTTGACATTACTTTGTCGATTTTGTCTAGGTGGAGGTCTTTCTATCCTGTTCTTAGGTGGTATATTGATCTTATTTCAACCAAGAAAATAATTATATTACAACTTCATATTAAACTAAATCACTAACTCAAACCACATTCCAGAGTTCTTCTTACCAAATTATTATAAATCTAACTAGGATAATATTCCAAGGTTATGATGTATCATTAATACCAAAGCCCATACTAAGGTATCATAACATTCATCTTCCCTTGGGGTCAACTCCATTAGATTCTAAATAGTAGAGACTCTAGGTCATCCCAGCTTTTAGCTTAATACTTAAGCAAGCCTTCATTGAAGACTTCCAAATCTCTTTCAGCAAATAAGAATCTCTAAACCCTCATACCTAGAGCTTTGATACCAAATGTAATTGTTGGTATTCCTACCAAATTTTGTAAAATTTTAAGTTGTGCATAGTTTTGGAAGTTATCATTGTAAAACTTCTCTTTTTCCATCGAAAATGGTTAAGATGTTATTTTTTGTTGTGTTTTCACCAGCTGTCTCCTTTCACTTTCTTCCTCAAAACTGTTTTCTTTCAAGTCCTATGGTTTCTATATTTTTTTGCACAATTCCTATCATTTCGCATGTAAAATTTTAAATGTTTTAGTATGGAGCAATGTCGTGGATGTGTTTTCTACTTAAAATATGATTACTACAGGTTCGTTTCACTCTTCGCATGTGGTGGCAATTTTTGGTAACTTAAATAATTTTTGCTCTTTTAGAGAGCAAGCTTCCCTTTCGAGTGCAAGGAAGGGGCACTTTTGCTCCACTGGTGGATCGAAAGTGTTTTCACTCCCAGTTGTGGAGCGAAGGTTCCTATTAAGAGGGGGGATAATATTATTTTAAAAACTAAGTCTTGGCTAAGGTACAAAGTGCTTTCACTCCACTTATGGAGTGAAAACCCTTCGTAGAATTAAGTGTGCATACTGACCAAAGACTTTTGCTCCACTTGTGGAGCAAAGCGTTTTCACTCCACAAGGGGAGCAAAACCCCTTCTTAAAAATCACAAAGTCAAAATGCAAAACAAGGCAGTCAAATTCAAAGGTAGTTTCACTCCACTAATGGAGCGAAACTCTCTGTCACTCCACTTAGGGAGCGAAACTCAAGAAAAAGTACAATGGTCTTGAAGTATAAGGCCAAGGGTGCTTTCACTCCACAAGTGGAGCGAAAGCATCTTTTCTCCACTTATGGAGTGAAAGTTGGCCAAAAAGTAAAGTTTGCTCGAAGGCTTAAATGAAGCAAAGGGATGCTTTCACTCCACCTCTAGAGTGAAAATGCTTTCACTCCAATTGTGGAGCAAAACTCCAATCGGGCCCTCCAACCAACCTTGAATATGCGCTCTGAGTAGTCCGATCATGGTAGATCAAGGGAATCTTTTGCATTCAATGCTAAGTTATCTATAAAATCAAATTTATGTTGTTAAGTCGATTCTGGATCAAATCTATCTAACACCATCACAGAAGTGGTTGGGCATTAATGTTTTGAGAGGCAAAATCCTCTATAAAAACTAGAATTTTCACTGTAAATAAGGATGGATAATTTTTTCTAGAAAAGCAATTGTGTATCTTGAAATATGCTTCTAAAACATAGACTTTTGGTTTCGGTCTTGAATCTTTTGTCTTTGTGTATGCCTTCTATCATGTTATTTTTATTAAGTTAGTCACTTTGTCATATGACTTGAATTTTATTTCTATATTTAGCTATTGGTGAAGGATTAATGTTGGAGTACCCCTGAAGGTTATGCAGTTTGGGGGATTTAGTGCCAGTTTCTGTTAAAATTCTATTATTTTGATTACTATTGGTTCAAGTGAAAGTTGTGTATCGTGCTTCTTGTCCATCACCCTCGCATTTTAGGCTTTCAACCTCTTTCCCCATTCCTTTTAGTTATTTCCCTCTCTTTATGCATCTTCTCTAACTCTTATCTCAAACACCACTTTTATTTTATTTTCGGAACTAGCCCTACTAGATATTGGAATGGAGGACATTTCTTTTCTTCAGCCATTCAATGCTTGGCAACGGGTCTAGGGCACTATAGACTTAGAAAATCTATACCTAGGCAGATTCGATTACCAATAGTTTATGGCACACCCAGTGGGACACAAACATTCCATGATAAAAGTAGTATTAAGAAGTTGATGCTCATCTTGTTATTATCAAATCTGAACATCTGGTGATTTAGTTGAACCTAGACGCCTCTGAATCTCGAAGACTAGTTTAAAAGCCTACACCTTCATGTACACGAGATGGAAGGCTAAAAATATAGAAGAATCAGTCGAGTTCTTCAATATTGACATCAAAACTTTAGGAGAACATCCTAGAGTAGTCCAGCTGAATATCCTGTTAGATTGGACATCCTCGTAAGTAGATGTTGTAGCTTTGCAGACTCTAAGTCTTTCCAGCACAGTGACTAGCTTACCATTGCAGTTGAATCCTCTGGTTTAATTAAACATTTCAAACATTTTGAACATTCCAATCTAGCTAGTTCAACCAAATACACCAGTCTAGATGGCATAGCAAGCTACCCCCAGGCAGTTCCCTACATGGAATCATTCAAGGCCTCTAGCTTTGACCACTCAGAACCAAGTACCACCTACAACATTGAAAGCTCTATCCACATATGATGGTATGGGTAAGATAGCTTACAAGCACATCCAAGACATTGCTAGACTAGAAACTATTCACCACATTATCAAAGAAGATATCATGGTGAGACTGCTAGTCCTCTCACTTTGAGGTAAAATCCTCTACTGGTACCGATCACTTTTGATCAACACCATAACTACATGGGATCAATTGGCATAATAGTTGATAAGGGGATTCAATGAATAGGCAAAACACTTATCTTTGTTACACCATTTCACCACCATCTAAAGGGTATCCCCAAGAGGAGGTAGCGGACTTTAATGGCAGGTTCACTCAAACCTGGCAGAGAGTCACTTCTAGCCTTAAACCCACCCCGAAGCAAGCGATGTTCTACTATTTGAGAGAATTCCACTTTGATATTAGTATGATCATCTAGTATGCTAACATCAACACATTTATTTGCTTGTATGAGTAGGCACAGAAGGCTGAGGCTTATTTAATAGCTATCATAAAGTTGCCTTCGAAGGTGACTATATTGATCTATCCAAATTTCCCTCAGAATATCTATTCTAATGCATCTTCTCAGTCTATGCTTGCACCCCCGATGTATCCCAATCAATTTTGGAATCCCAACCCTCAAAATCAAGTGGTACCCACTTCCCAATTTTAGGCTCCCACTGTTCCTCAGCTCCCAGCTCTTGTTTCATATCCAACATTACCTACACCATTGGTGCCATTATTGTTACCCATGCCTCAAGCAATTTTAAATGCATACCAAGTCAAGGAATTGCAGGATTTGCGAGCATCAGTGAAAACAATGGTGAATGAGATGACTATCATGAGGAGGAGGTAAAATGATCAAAGCTTCCAACTAGGAATATTTCCACCCCCGATCATTAGGGAGCAAGCCACTTCCACCAACAGGGATCCTGAGAGAAATGCGGTAATGCTAGAAAGTGAAGAAGTTGGTTCATATGGTAGAACTTATTGGTGTACCACTTGCAATGATATGCACAACAAATAAACCTGTATGGTGCACCTCAACTATGTCCAAACTTTGGTCGATGGTGCTTAGAATGGGTAATCAACATGATCAGAGAAGTTGATCATAATTTCATGATGCCCTCCATTGAGCAGGTCTTAATCCTCACCAAGGCTAGGAAGAAGCCTATAGAGGTAGATCCAACCCAGATGGATCCGCTAAAGGTACCTCCTGCATCCAAACTATGAAGTGAAAGGGCCCAATCGCTGGTGAAAGCTCCTAATCCAATGGTAACCTCAAAACAATCTAAGTTATTGAAGGACTTCCTACCACCATGAGCTAGAGAAAGGGGTTTCCAACCCAAATCTTTGACTTCTCAAACACAAGATGAGATGCGAGATAAAGCTAGGGAGAAGCTTCGATACCCCTCACTGACCAAGCATAAAAGGGTGGATGCCACACAATAGTATCAAAAAACCTGAGTCTACAAAAGGCATGGGATAATCTGGTGCTTTGGTGTACATCATAGTCAAAGAGATGAAAAATACCCCTACCAAGGTAAGCCTTTATGACACCCTCCAACTTCTTGGTCAAGTAGACCTCTTGTAGGAATCTCTCAAGTCTGCCAAAGACAAGGAGAGTAGGCTAATGCAGATGGTTTTTGCTTAGTAGTTAATGACTTCAGCCACAGGTAAGAATAGATCCCCATAATTCTACCTTTCCCTTCGAATGAAAGGATGGATTGTACACAACTGCATGGTCGACTTTGACATTGTGATGACTATCATGCCCAAAGCGGTGTGTGACATTATGGGCATGGAATATACCCAAAGAAGCCCTGGCATGTTGCAACTAGACGAGACTCATATAAAGAAAGTAGGGTTGATCAAAGATGTTTCGATCCTCCTACATAAAATATCGCAAGTCATGATCATCCAAGAGATCGTGGTGGTTTACCTCAAGCCATATTTTAGTATGTGCCTCTTGAGAGAATTCACAACCAATTTGGGAGGCTACCTCTCCCTCGACTACTCACACTTGGAAATCCCCTTCAAAGGGAAGAAATTTAAGATCTTTAATGAGAAGCCTATCAGTTTTCATGTCAAAAAACTTGAAGACGAGGAGAAAAGCTCAGGCTCTGTCAACCTAATGATAAAATAAATGC